>JAGFNQ010001413.1:0-61318 GCA_024364735.1 Boesenbergia rotunda | reverse complement strand
GTCGTCTCACGCGTGCAAGCTCCGCCCCCCTTCTCCCCTTTCCCCGTCGGCGTTGTCTCCTGAGGGTCGACTAATCGGATCCCTGCTCTCCGGCGAAGTTTCCGCTTTAAAAAAGACCCCGCGCGAGTCCCGTGCCGTGCCCTAAACTCGCGTCCAACGCGTTCCCCCCGGCGCCCCCTTCTCGCTGTGGCAGTAGGGCTTCAAGGTAATGTTTGTATGAACATGATGTTTGTATGAACATCAAAATCCCTCAACGAAATTGATTTTTATTTTTATGTTCTGTTTTTTTTAGTTTGCAGTAGAATTTAACGTCAGAATTTTCTTGTAAAATAGAATTTGCAGTAGTGATTTTTGATGTTCTAATTCTGTTGTAAATTAGAATTTTTATGTTCTGTTTTTTTTAAATTAGAATTTGTAGTAGTGATTTTTGATGTTCTAATTCTGTTGTAAATTAGAATTTTTGTGACTTAGTTTGCCGTATGTAAATTCTAATATTATGATTGTCCTTGGCAATTAACTGGCTTGTGCATCTACGGTCTAGGTTAATGCTGTTTCAATTTTACTCATTCTCATCGTCAAACATTTGTGTGATTTGTTGAATAGAGTGTTGGAATGCTATTAAGAAACCCCTAAAATGGATGTGTACAAATGCATAGTTATAGTTTGTTTCCTGCTGTGTAAAAATTTTCAGTTCACTACTGTGTAAAAATTCTAGTATGTTTTAAATATGAATTTTTAGGTTCTTCTAGTAGAAATTTACCTCCATATCTTCGTTTATCTCAGTATGAAAAAGGTTTATCAAAGTTTATATATTTCATGTGATATTTGTCAAATTTTTCATATTAGGTTGCTATTGAATGACATCTTCAAGTACCAACAGCATCGACCATACCAAATTTGAAACTGTACGATGCAGGAAATGTGGACTAAGAGCATCAGTGCTAGTCTCCAAATCAATCAAGAACTCAGGAAGACTGTATTATGGATGTAAGCATCATGGATGATTAAAATGGGTGACGTCTAATACTGGATTAAATGAAGACACTAGTCGTATATATTTTCAAATGTTGTCAAGCATGGAGCCAAGAGTAGGAAGTGAACATATTGCTTATCCTCGACATAATATGGGAAACTGGAATGTACCGTTCATGGTTTGGATATTAGTGATAGTGAACTTAGTTCTTTTGGCTGTATATTTATTTTGTTTGTTAGTTGGTATGGTTAAGTAATGTAAGTGTTGTAATTATATTTAACTAGAGTTTAGTATTTGAAACTATTAAAACTATGAAGCATGTTTAAATGCTATGTCTGATATAATATATTTAAATGCTACCTTATGTATCCATTATTTTATTACAGTTCATGTGTGTGTATTTTGAGAATGTTTATAGACAAATGCTAAACCATATGTTTCAGTTCAAACTTGTGAATCCATATGTTTCAGTTCATTCTACATTTTGCATCTTGAATGGAGGAATAACAGGAGTTTTTCTATTTTAATGCACACATGTAATGATCTTTCTTGCAGAATAAGATGTAGCGATCTTGCTAAAAGATTGTAGTCGACAATGTTCAGTAATCTTGCAATAGTGTATCAATAACCATTAACATTAGAAACAAATTTCATGACATACAATGAAGTCTTAGGATGTGTGTGGACGATACAAACTTGTCTGATCAGGGTCGAAATACTTATTTGGAAGGGATCAGATTTGTTAAATTTGGTGTATGCTTTTGTTTGAGAAATCGGAAAAAGCATACCATAAGGAACTGGCTCAAGTTCATTTCACAAGCAACATCTTGAACATAGCCCAAGAATTGATTGATTTGAGCACCAAGTGAAGTAGCAACGTTAACAAATATGTCTTAGGAACACAACTCTTGGCACATGAATTGTTGATCTGCAAGAATCGAAATGTCAACTATCGATAAACTCAAACAAACATGTTTTGATCAGCTGAGTTCTCTAGTGGCCTCAGTTATTGTTTCATATGCAAGTATTTCATTCAAACTTTGGAGAGATTCAGTTCAAGGCAGTTCCTGATTATGGGACAAATATCAAGATCCATTAAAATTCATATTAGCGGAAGAAATACACACTGAAAGAATATAGTGGTCAAAAAATATGGGAGATGTTTTCTTCCCATTGAAATACTCTACTCACGCACTCTACCCTTCATCAGTATTGTCACAAGAAAAATCAAGAATGACGGCACAAAAACAAAGATGTTCTTACTACTACTTTTTTCTCTGATACAACCAGTACTAGAGAAGATGCTCTTTATTTTCTGAGACTAAAGAAGTATCCTAACTCATTTCTCCACTAAAAAGATTCTTTCTCATGATGCCTCAACTTAGTTGGATTGTTTTTCCTTTCCTAGAGCCTGCATGCTCCTTCCTATAAAAACTCCTAAAGCTTGTGTGCTTCAGCATCGATGATCGCCCACACTTGAAGCATCCCCCATGGCTATTTCTTCTCAGCCTGTAATCTCAACAAACACTAAAAGCAATAAGATGAGGAAAAAAACTAATACAGGATTTATACAAGATCTAATGTAAATCCATCCTTTGTGTAAACAATCAAGTAAAAGGATACCTGAGTGCCGCAACGTCCCCATTTTTGCAAAATTCACCAGCACAGAATGCTGCATTTCTCCTATTAGTTGATTCTGATGATCCCAGTTCTTTCAGTACCAAAGGCATTGTTCTCTGAAGATGATGTTTAATCAGTAAAGACCAAAAAAACAATCATACAAGAAAGGATAAATATAGATAAAACTATAAAAATTATAATGGTTAAAGTGACATAAAAATTATAATGGTTAAGTAATAACAGGAGAACAAAACACATGAATGTACAAAGATAAATGAAAAACTAACAAAACAACAGCATGAATATATTGATAATGAATCCACAAAGTGATGTTTTAAGCTTACAAGATTCGATAGCCATGTATCCACTGTCTTTCATTATTTCTGCCATGCCAGTGCAAGCTTGAGCTACAATTTCCTTGTCGTCATCATCAGTCATGGTACTGATATAGATTTTCATAACAGTATCTGAGAATTTAAGCAAAGTATAATTAGATAGTTTGAAGGTGAATACTAAAAAGCTTAAGCAGTACTGGGGTTTAAAAGGCAACATACCAAGAACTTCTCTTTGTTTTTCTGAGACATCCTACTTTAACAATTAAATGAGGAAGGTGTTTTATTGGCAAAATCGTAGTAAATATGTAACTAGGAATAATGAACTCCTTTAATAATTCATCTTTCTCAGAACTGCAGCCATCCATCTCAGAACCTTAATCAGCAACTTTTGAACAAAATCACCTCCTTAAATAACAACTATTAGAATACGAGAGTTACAAACCAAACCTAAAGTCACATATAGTTCAACAAATATATTCATTGGAACATAATCAACCGAAGTTACAAACCAATCCTACAGGAGGTGACTAGTTTTAGTGTTTGACAACATGGATTTCATAAACTCATCCAGAGTGAATGGCCAAAGCCCTAATACGTCAGCAAAAGTAATTTAGAACTTCCAAACCTGAAATGCCAAACAATGGCAGATATATCAGTGAAGTCAAACAATGGCAGATATGGCAGATACATCAGCAAAAGTTAATGACTTGGTTAAGATACATTGAACCTGCACCTGCACCAGCACCTGCACCTGCACCTACAGGACGAGGGCCTTGTCCAGGCCTTGCCTGATCATCCTGCAAAGAAATATGACAGAACTAATCTGATCACCTGCACATTGCAGAACTAAATTTAACAAGAAGCACACGTACCAACTGAAACATTTTTCCATAGCCGATTCCGCGGGTATACAATTCATGCGACAACTGGTGGATATTCGGTGGATATCCAGCCGGTGGATATTCGGAAGGGAGATATCCAGCTGGGGGATATCCAGACGGTGGGTATCCAACATGTGGATATCCTGTTGGAGGAAAAAATCCAGCAGGTGGTAACCAACAAGTGGTATCCAGCAGATGGATATAGTTGCTACAAAAGGTGGGCAAAAAACTTAGTGTGAGAAGCAAAGAGTTATAATCATGCAATGAGGAAAAATACAAAGTAAGGACCGAATCTAATACTAGTGATCATTAAATTCATCTTACTCATTCTTTGTTTAATCTGCTGGCCGAAGCTAAAATAGTTGCCTGAAAGTTTGAAGATGACGAAGTTGCCTGACAAAAATTAAAAAAAAACATACTGTTAAGAAAATTATATTTATGGTAACATGGAAATATTCAATGTATTAGCAGACCTCTTTTATATATTGACTCAACAAATGAGAAAGTAAAAAAACACTAAATTCTACACTAAAAGAGAAAAAAACATACTTGTTCTTTGCTTAATCTACTGTTAGAAGTTGAGACAGTTGCCTAAAAGTTTGAAGCAGAGGAAGTTGTCTGACCATAATAAATATATAGGCTAAGTTAACCTAATGCTTCAATATATTAATAAATATTTAGTTTTGAAATGTAAAAACATGAGTGAACCTGGGAAAGTTGTGTTGACAAAAGTGGTGGAAAAGAATCCTTAACTTGATTGATCATCTGTTGACATTCTACATTGGGCTCTTCTATATCCTGTTTAAAAAAATAGAATGATTTCATGATATTTGCTTTTTAAATGTAACAACAAACAATATGTAGATATATTAGTAAGGATGAAACCTAAACAATTGTTGAAGTTTGGTTTGTTTTTGTCGCCACTCTCTTTTTTCTTGATATCTGTTCTAAGCCACGTTTAAGCCTCTTACCTGAAACTGTTCTCTTCTTCGGTTTAATTCCTTTGACTCCAAGAAACTCTGTTTCATTCAAATCTCTTGTTGTGTCATCTAGACATTGAACCAAGTTACCATCTTCTTGGCAGTTCGGATCATTAACTTATAACCTCTCATCCACCATCTTAAACATACTCAACAAACCATCTTTAACATACTTGTAAGTGTCTTCCCTCTCTGCTGCCTTGGTAACCAACTGAACAGATAATCCACACAAATCTTTATAGCGCATATTGTGAAGTATTTTTGGATCCAAACTATCTTTGTTCACATTTGTTTCATTAACTCCAAAATATCCACCTTTTGCTTTTCGTGTCCATCTTTTCAAAATATACTCACTTGGGATCTTCATGATATTTTTCATCGTAAATATTTTCAAAATATGAGAACACAAAATCCCAGTAAATTCATATTTTCTACAGCTACAACTACACACAATTTTTTCACAAGATGAATCAAGTGTAACTAGATGATGGTAATGCTTTTTGTGCGAAGTAACTTTATATGTAGTATGTGTTCCAACATCCTCAAATATTTTTACAACAGAATCATGAGATTTGTACCACTCTTGTTCAAAACACTTGTATGCCTCGGAAGTATAAGTGTAACTCGCATGCTTTAATATTTCAATTGGATACAATAAGCATGGAACACTTGAATTTGATCTAAAATCAGCTTTTAATTCTTCATATCGACGATCATCAAGCAATCTTTGAAAGTGATGGAAAAAGTCTAAAAACTTATGCTGATAAGTCACATACCTTTTGACAATACTATTCATGCTTTCACTTCTTTGAGTCGTAATCATATCCGCATAAAACATTTGTCGTCCATATACTAAAGCTCATTTTTCCTTTATGCGAAACAAATGCCTCAACCAATCATTATCTTCAAGTGCATACTTAGTCAACATCATGTTCCAAGCTGAAATAAAATCTTCCTCTTCATCAAAATCATATATACATGAGGCAAAATCATTAGCAAACTCTTTGAATTGAGAAAAAACTCCACTCAAATGTATTGCAGCATTTTGATAAATGTGCCAAATACACAAACGATGATGTGTTTCAGGCCATCTGGAAGCTAAAGCCCTTGCCATTGCTGCATCTTGATCTGTAAGAATAGTTATTGGTTTTTTCTCAAACATAGCTCTGGTAAATGTATCAAACAGCCACTCAAATGTCAAAGTAGTTTCATCATATAATAAAGCTGCACCAAAAATTATAGATTGTTTATGATGACTAACACCTACAAACAACGCAATAGGACGACCTTCATTGTTCTTCCTGTAGGTTGTGTCAAAGCAAACAACATCTCCAAAATTACCATAATCTGCTCTCATCTTAGCATCAGACCAAAAAATATTAGTCATCAGATCATCTTCATTAACTTGAATAGCATTAAAAAAATTTGGATCATCAAACTGCATTTTCTGTAAATATTCCAGTACACCTCCTGTATCCTCAACTCTCATATTTCTTGTTCTTTTGGATCGCAAGTAATTTTTATAATCTTCAGGAATAAAACCTAAATTCTCCCTGCCACCTACTTGTCTCACCATAAGATCATGAGATGCTTTTGGTGGGATTCCCACATCACTTGCCATCTCAATTTGTATCGCTGCAGAAGAAGATATATTCCTATGGCATCTGTAGAGATGTGTTTTGTTTGGACTTGAAAGATAATGATTATGCTCTTTAACAAATTGCACCACACTAAACTTGCCATCTAAACATTTAATCTTCAGATTAGCATTACAATCAAACCTTGTTTCAGGACGACTTTGTTTCACATAAATATCTCATTTGTCCTTTTCCCTTTTACCTTGTGCACTACAACAAAACATTCTGTCAACTATATTACCATCTTGATCTTTATGACTTCTAATCCTTCTTATGTCAAATCCAACTTGTTTAGCATATTTCAAATAAACGTCATAGGCTTCCTCTTCTGTTAGAAATTCCATACCCATTTTTGACATCATTTCTTTTGTGACAAATGGCTGAGAAATCTCTGTATTATTTTCATTATTCAACCCTTTAAAATCAATCAAACAATATAAAAAAACTAATCAAACTATGCAAATTTAAGGTATATAAAGTTTAATGAAGTCCCAATATGATTCCTTATTACCTTCATCACCCCTACGGTCTTCGCATTCGTTTTCTTCAAAGCACTCTTCATTTGCTTGAAAATTCAACCAACGACGACTCGTAGATTCACCCTCCATGATACTTAGTTTAATCCTGAAAAAATTACAACCATCAAATGCGAAGTCCCTAAACTTTACAATGCCAATAGAGACATCTGAAACTAGGGCAAGTTATCATACATAAACTATGCATTGAGGTCAATCCCTCCGAAGTGACTAAAACAGAACATAACATCAAAATTCTAATTTACAACAGAATTAGAACATCAAAAATCACTACTGCAAATTCTTATTGGAACAACCAAATTCTGATGTCAATTCACGTGTCCAAACTAAAAAAAAAACAGAACATCAATTCGCAAACTAAAAAAAAACAGAACATCAATTCTACTGCAAACTAAAAAAAACAGAACATAAAAATAAAAATCAATTTTGTTGAGGGATTTTGATGTTCATACAAACATTACCTTGAAGCCGTACTGCCACAGCGAGAAGGGGGCGGCGGGGGGAACGTGCTGGACGCAAGTTTAGGGCACGGCACGAGACTCGCGCGGGGTCTTTTTTAAAGCGGAAACTTCGCCGGAGAGCAGGGATCCGATCAGTCGGCCCTCAGGAGACGACGCCGATGGGGAAAGGGGAGAAGGGGGGGGCGGAGCTTGCACGCGTGAGACGACGCCGACGCCGACGCCGACGCTGGTAGAGCAGGAGACTTCGCGACGCCGACGCCGACGCCGACGCTGGGAGAGCAGGAGACTTCGCGACGCCGACGCCGACACTGGGAGAGCAGGAGACTTCACTGGGGCACGTGCGTGCGGAGAGCAGGAGACCTCGCCGGCGAGCAGGGACGTGGTCGAGCGAGGGATTAGGGCACGCAAGGGATTAAGAAATGTCGAGGGCAGAAATTGGAGTCACGCGTCTGTCTGTGGAGTCTTTCTGCACATGTTTGATCGAGTGGGCGAAGTCACGCGGAACGCACGCGCGTCTTTTTTGTCGTTTTCTGTTCGGTACAGAGGCACAGAGGGGGTTCGATACAGAGGATCCGAACTGGTTAACTCGTGACGAGTGAATCAAGACGTAGCAGACTAGCCTTTTGACATGGCACGGAATAGTCTGGGCAGATTAGAAAATTTCTGAGATGAATTGGGAATTAGACAGGTTAACTCATGGACATATAAAAAATTAAAAAATAAAAATAAATAAGCGACTTAGATTGGTCAACTCATGGACATATAAAAAAATTAAAAAATAAAAATAAAAAATCGAATTAGACTGGTTAACTCATGGACATATAAAAAAATTAAAAATTAAAAATTAAAAAAATTATGCTGCTATTGATTTCAATCATTTTCTTTTTATTTTTCAGAAAATTATAGACTGTGTTGGGTATGTTTATTTTTTATCTTCATTTTTCATGAAAAATATGAATTTTTAGAAAATATATTTGATTTATATTTTCTTGATTTATTTTTCAAAAAAGATATAATATTTTTTAGAAAATTAAGAATAAAATAAAATTATTTTTTTAAAAAATGAGAAAAATATGATTTTCTAAAAAATAAAAATAATAAATGAAGCAAATCAAACGGCTCCTGTATTTTCTCATTTCTTTAAAAATAATTTTATTTTATTATCTAATTTTTTAGAAAATGATGTCTATTTTTCTAGAAAATGAACATGAAAAATACAAACCAAATACACATAAAGAACCGTATTTTCTAAAAAGTAAAAATAAAAAACGAGTGCGAAAAATACAAATCAAATGCTACTTTATATTTTCAACGTTTTACTTCGAAAAAATTTTATCAATCAAATATATATTTGAAATATAAATAGACAGGTGAATACTCATATTTAATAAAAAATATTATTTTTATATTAAAATTAATAAAGAAATATAATAGATCAATTTAAGCCCGAATCGACTAGCGTAGTTCACAAGCCTAGGTGAGTTAGCCTTCAACAGGCTTGGATAGATAAAAATTCTAATCCAATCATATAAATTGTTTAGCGAGACGGACGGATCCCATCCAAACTGAAGGCTCCAGTCGTTGGTCTCTTTGATTGGGGTCGAGACCGGGCTCGTTTCAGTCGGTTTGCGTTCCGGTCGATGGACCCGTTCAAACGATCCCTAGCTCGGTGGAGAATCCCGTGTTCGATCGGGCACACAAAGCACATAGATGAGAGCTGTGAGTGGCTGTCGAGATTAAAATGTCGTCGCCCCATTGAATTGTCCAATAGGATTTGGGTCACGGTGCGGAATTTAGACGGGAAGGAAAAAAAGGATTACGATATAACAGCATTCGGAGAGGGAGGGGGCGAAGAGGAGATTGGTGATAGGGGAAAAGAGATAACAGCTAACAGGAGCGAAGGAAGGAGGAAGGAAGGAGGCGGCGGAGAGATGATGGCTTCCCAGGCCGCCTTCCAGTCCTCGGCGTCGCCGAGGCCTCTCATGGCTCTCCATCGCCCTCACCTCACTTTGCCGCCCGGAGCCCTCTCTTTCTTGCGGCTCCAGAATTCCAATCTCAGCCGCCGATACCGCCGCCGTCTCGCCATTTTGCCCGTCGGACTCGGGTTTGGTAGGGATCGCGCCGGAATTATGGTCGTCGCGTCCGCTTATGCCCCGGCGCCTGTGGATTCCGACGGTAGGGAGGCGCTGGAGCGGTGCTTCTCGTTGTCGCCTGTGGAATCGATGGAGCGGTGCCTCTCTCTGTCGCCAGATTCCGGGACGCCATCCTGCTCCTCGTCCGCTGTGAGTTCTGGGTCCTCGACGGTGATGAAAGGGGGGAAGAAGTATGGGGCTATTGGCGCTGTGACGCTAGAGAAGTCGAAGCTTGATCTGTCGCAGAAGACGAGGAAGTCGAATCCCCAGGTATTGGGGTAATTTTAGGATTCTTTTTCTTCTTGGTGGAATTTCCAGAATTTTTCGTTTTTGGATAGTATTAACTTCTCCCTTTGTTCTGTCCTCTCGTTCTTCACCATCTAGTATTATTTGATGTTCTGGATGTTGCTCAGCGATGCTTCTTCTTAATACTATCATTTCGCTGCCTATCTTTTTGCCTTCATTAAGGAATGGAGCTCTAGCTGGGAATGTCGGATATGTTCCATCCAATTTATGTAGATATTGATGGAGATTAGATACGTTTGGCAATTATTTGATAATGTAAAGTTATAAAAAGAATCATGTTTTCATTGCTTTGTGCTTCTTGTATATTGCGCTTTCTAATGCTTGTTTAAACATATGTGGATCTGGAATTGAGGCCTACAGAACATTTGTCTGTCTTTTGGGAATTTTCTCTATCAACTGTGAATTCTGGATGCCCAAACTGCCCAAAGTACCAAAAATAAAACAATTGATGAAGATGATAAAACATTAAAACCTGGTAAAATTTGCAGCTTTATTTCAGGGAAAGATTTTGGATTGCCTCTCATCTTTGTCAACAATTGTTGCCAATTTTATCCAATACTCCACTTTAGGTCTCATTATATATAAATTTTAGGATCAGTTTCCTTTCTCTTCAGGAGATCTTGTGTTCTCTCCTCTCCAACAGAGTTCAGTTGCCCACTGGTGGAGGAGAGTGTGGTTTGTATCCATATACACATGCTAATCTTCCACACGCTTGATCTTGAATGCAACTGTCATGATGTGATAACTGCTAGTTGGGATGTACTATCTTTGCCTATCATAAAATTTTATAATCTTTGTTGAAGTGGTAAACTAACTGACTCGACCACCTATTTATATTTTACTTTATTATTATGTCATTTGGGTGAACTTGCAATTTCATTGGTAAGGATTCACATGACCTTCATTGACCCCCTCCATCCCCATGTTTTCCTTGATTCGAAGTGTATATATAGGTGTATGGATGTCGTAATTTCATTATCATAGTTAATATTTACTCCTTGGTTTTCTCATCTCTGCCTTCTATCCACCTATTATCCTCCCCTCAGTTCTACATTACTAACTTACAAAATGTTTCAAGTTCCCTCTATGTTGATTTGGAAACACTAAATCTAAGGATGCAAGATTGGAACGTTTATGTGCCTTTTCTTACATTATCTTTGTAAAGGGCATGTCATTGCCACTGCTTTGAATCTTGTAAATCCTATGAGGTCTGATTTTCATTGCTTTTAGATGATTAAATGATTGCCTTGTCATAAGAACAATACTTCGCTTCTCTTAACATCTTTGTTGTTCATTTGTGGTGTTATGCAGTTAGAAATTGGTGGTGGAGGAGGAGATATAGGAAAAAAGAATTTCCATGGAGGAGGTGATGGGGGAGATGATGATGGTGATGATGATGATTACTTTGATGATTTTGATGAAGAGGATGATGGAGAGGAAGGTGGATTGTTCAGAAGACGCATAGTTATTCAAGAGGTTTGTAAATTCTTTAAAATTTCCTTTGAAATTCAAAATATGTTTTTCCCCTTTTGACAGTTTTTCATAAACAACTGTATCGAGCATCTGATGTAATCTAAATTCTGTAATTCTACTTGTCACATATGTTGTAGAGCAACCACTTATTTAAGAGCAATGCATTTTTTTCACGTCCATATTAAAGGTTAATGATCTTTTCATTCATGTAGCTTTTTGACAAGAAGTTCGTAGATGCTGTGCTTCAGGAATGGTACAAGAGCATGACAAACTTGCCAGCTGGTCTTAGACAAGCTTATGAATTGGTAATGTCCTGTATATTAATCATTGAAGGGAAATGTATTAAATTTATGAATGCCGCAGGGATTGGTGAGTTCTGCCCAGATGGTGCGCTTTTTGGCAATTAATGCAAGACCAACTGTTTCTAGAGCCATTTCTCGAACGGTTCCTGAATGGTTGTCTAGGGCTTTCATTGGAAGGTACTTAACTTTTAAGTGTCAACAATAATTAAATACCTTTATGAACAGTAACTGTTGATTTTAGTGTTTGATTTTATTGAGCAATGGCTAATCTTATTGATTCTTATCTGATGTTTGTAGTATGGAGATGCAACAGTATCTACTAAGCATATAAATTTAATGAGTTAATTCAACATGCTTGTTTCAATATTTTAATATAAAGGTTTGTTGATTTGTTTGTAAATGAATAAGCTACTGCTATGAAGGTAAAAAGAACGCACATCCTCTTCATATAATATTTTAAGTTTTAACTGCTGGTCGGTTGAATTATCCTAGAATACTATAATTAGTCATTGGCTCATATTCAAAGAATGGAAGTATGAAATGACCATCTTTGGAAGAGTATCTTCCTGATATTTTAGTATAAATGTTACATGTTAAACTGTAACACTTATTATGAAATTGTTATCTTGTGCTCTATATTCTATGTTGTGTTGTTTTTCCCTTATGCAACAGATTAGGAAGTACTCCCTTCAACCTTTTACAATTTTGCTAGTTTTTATGTTAATGAATACCAGTGGTCTAATTGACTTGCAAACAAAGTAATTTTTTAACTATCCATCTTGAAATAGATTATTTTATGATGAAGCTGGAGAAGAATATGCAGAACTTTCAGTAATATTTCGTAGTTAAAAGAAGGAAAGTGCATATAATTGTAACAGGTACCAGGGGTATTTGCAATGCCAATGGGGGTGGATGTTTGTTGCTCCTTGAGCACATTTCTTACTGAGTTATATTGATGGTTTTCTTGCTTTTTTTTAGGTGATGAAGGCTATTCATCTAATATGTTGTTTGCTCTATATTACCAATATTTCTTTTTAACTTTATGATAAATCTAATCATTTTGTATAACATTTTGAATGATTGTAATTAGATATTCTTTTATCATGTTTAATCTTGATAGCCCTTCAGACAAATTAGTATACAGTGGAACTTTTTTCTCCTTCACATAGGTAAGCATTAAAATATAGCCATGGACTTGCTCTGTTTCTGTTTTATCTCCCAATTGAGTACGCACATATATTTGCACATCTGAATTCACATAAATATGATATGACTGACTTGGCACAGAATATGCTAATGTTCTAGACAAATTTCATTGTGTTACTCAATTTTCTTATTTTCTGTGACTTTCTTCTGTGCAAATCATCCTTTTTCTTTGACAAAAATGAAGTACCATCATGTACATTTTGCTTCTAAGCCAATGAGCTACACATATGAATGGTGGTCATAGTTTTAACTTGGTTGGTTCACGGGCAGTGAATTTCACATATCTTTCTTCTTTATTTTTTGTATTTTCCAACGCTTGTTTATTGACATATATACTAAAGTTACATCTACTTCCTCAAGTCTCCCGACATGTACATTCTTTGTATATGTTTTCATCTAGAGACAGCAGTTTCCAATTATTTTAAACTAGCATAGAGTGTAATTATTTGAAAAATGGAAGATTGGTGCAAATGTGTTATACAAGTCATCTATACAGAATATTGTACATGAGTCTGTCTTTAGATGTGGGATTTAATTTGGATATAATTAAACTTTATCCAACTTTTCCATCGGTAAAATGAGAGAAAGAGACATTCTACTCTAGTGACATGAGTAGGTGAGTAGAAAGGCTGGTTCTGATAATGTCTTGAAAGTACACATTAAACCTACAAGTACAACAAATGTGACTAATTATTTTAGTTACTTAGAAATTTTATTTTATTGCTAAAGGATATAAGTTTAGTTTTGAATGCCAAGGATTGAGTTGATCACAATTGTGAAGTAGTGATTAGATTTGACTAATCGACTACTTCTCTAAAACTTTGTTTCACAATTTCCTAACTGATTTGGTTGTCTTTCTCTCGCTGGCAATTTTCTGTAATGACTCCATACAGTTTGGTCTTTGTAGAATCCATGCACTCATAGTTGCTTAAGTGCTGAGTAAAAGTTTAGGCAGAATGTTTTAGAATGTACTGATAGTCATTGCCTAAATGTCAGTTCTTTATGGTTTATTGGTTTCTCAGTCAGTTGTCTACCTATCAACATCTGTTAACCTACTATTCTCATGGTTGTGTTTTTATTATTGTGATTTGCAGAATGATTGCAGATCCAGCTTTCTTAGTTAAATTATTACTAGAAGAGACAATGACCTGTGCTTGTTCTGTTTGGTGGGAGTTCAAAAATCGCAAAGAGAGGTACTACCTTAATCACACGAAAGGGAGATGTATCTATATGTTCTGATCATTAATCTATTCTCCGTGATGTAGAATCAAGCAAGAATGGCAATTGGCACTCGTCAATGTCCTTACTGCAATGACTTGTAACGGAATAATTGTTTGGTCCCTTGCACCTTGTCGTTCATATGGGAATACATTCCGCTTTGACTTGGAAAACACAATTCAGAAACTTCCCAACAACATTTTTGAGAATAGCTATCCTATGAGAGAATTTGACTTGCAGAAGAGAGTTTACTCTTTCTTCTACAAAGCAGCAGAATTTTCTTTACTGGGACTAGCTGCAGGGACAATTCAAGGTGCTATATCAAAAGCTTTTGCCGCCAAGAAGGAGGGAAGGTTGGTGTTTTCTCTTTTATTTCCCCCTTTTATTGTGAATAACTCTTTGAAGATAATTTAATTATATGGTTTCTTAACTCAATTTTTTGGTAGGTTATCAGTGACAATTCCTTCTGTAAGTAGCAATGCCCTTGGCTATGGTGCCTTTTTAGGATTATATGCAAACATGCGCTATCAACTTTTAAATGGGATTGATAGAACCATGCTCAACCACTTCGATGTTCTGGGAGTTGCAATCTTCTTTAGTACAGCATTGAGGTATTCCTATCTTGCACATTGCTTAACATTACCATAGTTCAATATTTTAGTTTGATGCCTCCAACTTCTGTGTCTAGTGGTTTGCGATAGTTGTTCTCTAAGTTTCCAATTAACTAATTTATAAATCTTCACATTATTACTCTGTTTTTATTTGTTATATTACTGTGTGATTTATCGAAGTTAAGCAACTGCAATTACAAATTAAAATGGACCAAAATATAGTTAATCAATTTTCTCGCAAAGTAAACCAAATAAAGAAAACCCAAAAAAATTCTCTCTGACTTTTTTCAAAAATAATGGAAATTGATTGACTAAACACTTCATAAGTAACCACTTTGGTGGGTGCTGTGGCTATGCATAAGGTCAAGTTCTTAAATATTATATTAAATACAGTATGTCATCAGTTCACAATTTCTGAAGCTCATCTTTAAGTGTAATTTCTTTAGATAACATAGTAGAGAGGCTACTGTCTACTGGTTTACATTTTTCCTGAAATTTCTGTGCAGAATACTGAATGCTCAGCTGGGAGAAACATCGCGTCACGCTTGGCTTGGCCTAGAACCGGATCCTCTTGTTGAGTCAGAGGATTTGTTGAAGGCGTACAGCAGACATTCAGATTCAGTGGAAAGCTCACCTTCGAAATGGTTCATCTCAAAGAATGCAGTAATTTCTGGTCTTGGGTTGCTTGGAATCAAGCAAAGTGGCGAACCTGAATCCACACCCACAAAACCTCGCCGCAAGAGAATCGTTCGGAAAAAAGTGAATGCTACTTCAGCATAATCTTGGTTTATCCTAAGACAACTGCGACAATTTTCTTTCGGGAGGTGTTAGGCCTATCTTGCGGTTATGTTCTCGCAATATTAGATTGAACTGAGGATGGAAATATGGGTATCATAGTCACCGGACAATGCCCCTGGAATGTCAATTCGCTCGCTGAGGAAACGATCTGATGCACCAGATAAAACTTGCGCATTGTCTGAATTTCTTCCTTTTCTTTTTTGTAGAAAAGAGGAATAGCTATTCTTTCTTACAGCTGTAATCTTCAAGTATCAGAGTAAGTCGAATTTTTAACTGCTTTCCTTATTCATGAACTTGTGGATCCATAATTATTGCTGCCAAGAGCTTGCCATAACTCAACTTTCCTAGGTTGTATCAATTTTAAAGCATGTAAGCTTTGATTTAATTGTTCAACCTTTCATTTTAACCTCACAATCAATTTGTTCCGGTTTGGTAAAATAATGTTTGCTTTCTGGGGGCAGAGATGCTAGAGCAATTATCTGTGCTTCCATAATAATTGTTAATATCATCTTCATGGGTGTAATCGAGTTGATACTCGGATGGTAGATGAGTGTAGGCATCGAAATTTTACGAGGAATAAAATCTCTCATTTAAAGAGACATCGTATTTGAAGTGAGTGTTCCACGTACCTTTTGCCACAGTAATAATTGTTAGTATCGGTGTCACCTTGATCGCTCATAATACTCAAAAATGAGAGGGACATTGATTAAATATTGTTTACTTAAGTATTATCAAACATAATTGTAGGTGAATGATAGCACAAATCTAAGTTAGGCTTAATGGAAGGATATACAATCTAAGTAAGCTAAGTTTTCACCAACTTCATTCATCTCTTTCCTTCTTCCATCCACATTTATATTCATCAGCTTTTTACGGAAGGACACATGTAAATTTTTGAATTGATAAAAAATAACATACATTATTTCCATATTTATAAAAGAACACACTCAATTATATATTTTTCTCATTCTACTCTTCCGATAAATCAATTTTTTTTTATTTTTTTCTCTCTCTTCTCTTCTCTTTCCTCTCCTCTCCTCTTTTTCCTTTTTTTTCTTTCTTTTTTTTTACATGCATGCATAAATAACATGAGTCTCATAATGAATAATATTTAACTAAGTATTTTAGCCATGATAAAAATCATAAACCTGATATGGTGCATATCAGACCCAACGAGATTAGACCTCGCTATTCCAGTGAAAAGTCAAACAAAATGATATTGTTTTCGAGAATCAACGTCGTAGACGCTGAAGACTATAATTGACATAGACCACCTTGTGATCAACTCTCTACTCTATAGAAATAGAGTGTTGAAGGTTAGAAGAAGTCTCTCCCTTCCAACACAAAACTGAAGATAAAATCGATCGGTCGACGAGAGAAGGGCTTCTAGTTTAATTGGTTAAAAAAGAAGCTAGAGTGACCTTCAATAAGGAGATAGGAAAAGGCTAGTCAAAGCAGATCAACATGCCTCATGTATACATCGATGATCGCCTGCAAAAAAAAAGTTATATCAATCTCAATGAACTTAATTGTGCCGGTCACCCAAGTTCTACTTTCACGAGCGAGGTACATTCATATTAGCCCTCTAAGTTAAGAGGAAAGGCGAGTCACTAAATAGTCTAACATCCTTTTCAAAAGTGATATTCCAAAACAAGGAAGAAGATCCAATGAGCTAGGTCCAAATCTTTTCTTCAAGAAGTCATATCTAGATTGTCTTCTTCTTTCTCATGTTCACCTTACGACTCTTAGGAATAAGTCTGACATTCCACGTTTCCGAATTTATCAAAAATTTATTTTTTTAATTACTCATTTCATTTCGCACTGGAGACTATTCTAAGAGAAGTTCGAATTCATTCCGTTCGGATATTGATCAGTCTTAGTTTGACATGGTTTGCATGTAGTTCTCGAAAGAGTCAATTTCTCTGCATAAGCCTGATATGGGTGCATATCAAGCCCAATGTGGATCTGATATGGTTCATATCAGGCCCAACATGGGCCTGATTCTTTGATAATATTTTAACACATCTAGAGAAGCTGAAATAAACAATGGATGACACCATTGGATTTCATGCAACCCCATAAATCCATAGAAGCCGAAATGGATCCAATCGAACTTGTATAAGTCCATCAATGGGTTTTGGTCAAAACTCACTAATCGACCTAAAGACCTCATATTGCAATTATTTCAGGTCCCATGGATTTATGAGGTTTTAAGAAGTTCAATGGTGTTATCTATTGCTTATTTCGACTTCTGTAAAACTGTTAAAATATTATCAAAAGAATCAACCAATGTGCGTGGGCCCGATATGGAATCATATCATGCCCACGTTGGGCTGATTATTTCGATAATATTTTAACAGCTTTAGAGAATCCAAAATAATCAATGGACGATACCATTAAACTCCTTAAACCACATAAATCTACAAGACCTAATATGGTTGCAATGTAATGTCTCTAAGTCGATCAGTGAATTTTGACTGAAACTCACTAATGGGCCTATACAAATTCAATTAGACTCATTCGGCTTCTGTGGATTTATGAGGTTGCAAGGAATCCAACGGTGTTGTCCATTGCTTATTTCAGCTTCTCTAGATGTGTTAAAATATTATCAAAAGAATCAGGTCCACGTTGAGCCTGATATGGAACTATATCAAGCCCACGTGGAGAAATTGACTCTTTTGGGAATTAGTAATGTGTAAACCATGTCAAACCAAGATCGATCAATATCTGAATGGAACGAATTCGAACTTCTTCTAGAATAGTCTCCAATGCAAAATGAAATAAGTAATTAATAGGATAATTTTTGATGAATTTGGAAACGTGGAATGTCAGACTTATACATAAGAGCGGTAAGGCGAACATGAGGAAAAAAAGACAGTCTAGATATGACTTTTTGAAGAAAAGATTTGGACCTAGCCCTTGGATCTTCTTCCTTGTTTTGGAATATCACTTTTGAAAAGGATGTTGGACTCTTTAGTGACTCGCCTTTCCTTGTGTTTAACTCATAGGGATAATGTGAATGTACCACGCTCGTGAAAGTAGAACTTGGTTGACCGCAATTGGCAAAAGAGCACTACAAGAAAATTACTTTTCCGCAGCGCGTTATTAACAGCGCACATTAAAAGCATGTTGTTAATAGTATTATTAACAGCATGCATATTGATGTGCGCTGTTAATACCATACTTTTTTAAAAAAAAAAGAAACATCAACAACATACATTAAAAGCAAGCTGTTAATGCTATTATTAACAGCATATTAACGTACGCTGTGAATAAATAATAACAACGGCAACATACAAAAATTGGTACGTTGTTAATACATATATGCTACAAATAAAATTACAAATAATCACTATTTCATTCCTTTTGTTTGCCGTGCCCTAGCCCTCACCACCGCAACTCCCAATCTTTTTCTCTTCCTCTCACCCGATCGCCCTCGCCCCACTCGCGATCGCCTTGTCGCGTCGTCGTCAGGAGGCAGCACCACCGGCAGGAGTCTCGCCTCCCTTTCTCTCGGATCGCCGACACCAAGATCCGCCGCCGGCCGAGCCAGCCTTGTGGCGAGATCTTTCCTTGGCTCTTCCGGTCGTTTCCGCCTTGTGGCCTTTCTTCATTTTGGAGGAGTTTCTTGATTGTGGCAGTTGATTTGTGCAGGAAAACATACCTTTGGAGGAGGTGTTCGATAACTTGCGATGCGGCCCTGGAGGCTTCACCTCCGAGCAGGCCCTTCAGCGCCTCGAAATCTTCGGCCCCAACAAGCTCGAGGAGAAGCAGGTGTTTGATTGATTCTTCCTCTCGGTTTTTCGTGTGCTTGAAAAAATTGATTCTTGAAGTCGGTTTGTCGACGATTTCGTGCAGGAGAGCAAGTTTCTCAAGTTCTTGGGGTTCATGTGGAACCCGCTTTCCTGGGTTATGGAGGTCGCCGCCATCATGGCCATCGCCCTTGCCAACGGAGGGGTCGGTTACTGTTTTTGCCTAATTGAAGTTGTGATTGATCTTCTTCTTGTTATACTTGGCGTCTTACCTGTTAGTGTTTCTGCAAATTGTTTCCTTGAACAGGGAAAGCCTCCAGATTGGCAGGACTTTGTTGGGATTATCACTCTTCTTTTAATCAACTCCACCATCAGCTTCATCGAAGAGAACGCCGGCAACGCAGCTGCCGCCCTCATGGCTCGCCTCGCTCTCAAGGCCAAGGTCTCAATTTTCCCCCCTTTTCACTTGATTTCCTCTGTTATATCTTGTTTCTTAAACTGAAGGCTAATTGGAAAAGGAAAAAAAGAGATAATTTCTTGTTTAAGCAACTGATATTCTTACTGTTGATGCCCGATACTATAGGTGTTGAGGGATGGCAAATGGAACGAGGAAGATGCGGCAGTCCTTGTCCCAGGAGACATCATAAGCATTAAGCTTGGGGATATTGTTCCTGCTGATGCCCGTCTCCTTGAAGGGGACCCTTTGAAAATTGATCAGGTCTTGGCCACTCCACTATCTGTAATAAAAGAAATTACATGATCTTATATTAATTCTTCTCTTTGAACTCAATTTGGCAGAGTGCCTTGATTGGAGAATTATTGCCAGTAACGAAAGGCCCTGGTGATGGAGTTTATTCTGGATCTACTTGCAAGCAGGGTGAGATTGAGGCTGTTGTTATTGCCACTGGTGTGCATACATTCTTTGGAAAGGCTGCCCACCTTGTAGATTCAACAAATCAAGTTGGTCACTTCCAAAAGTAAGACTCTTGGTTCCTTGTCTATTGAATTTATTTAATTCACTTTACCATATAATAAAGTTAGGACTGAAATGATCATCTACCTGTGTGTCAACCAGGTTTTGACTGCAATTGGGAACTTCTGTATTTGTTCAATTGCGGTGGCAATGTGTATCGAGATCATTGTTATGTATCCGATCTAGCACCATGCTTATCGGCCTGGAATTGACAATCTTCTGGTTCTTCTCATTGGAGGGATTCCCATAGCCATGCCTACTGTTCTTTCAGTCACAATGGCAATTGGCTCTCACCGGTTATCTCAGCAGGTGAGATAATTTAGATCAAGAGTTCAAATAAAATTTGATTCAGTACATTTTTTTTAATAGCCAAGTGCGCACACTTGAACTTTCACAGGCATGGACAACACCTTTATTATTATTGCATTTACTTTCTTTCTTTTAAGACCAATACTGCACCGGATCATCCTTCGACTAATTTTCCATCAAGCGATGGCATTCCTCTCCTATCCAACATGCCCTTTGGGCCTGTATGGGAGGGTCAAAACTTTTTTTAATGTATTTTATCCATTATACTTGGAAGTTGGAACAACAACTGTATCTATGAATATTTCTTGAAAGACATCTGTACAAGAACATTTGATAAAAATGACAGAAGAACTTCATTAAACTACTCATATAGAATGTACAATCGAATTCTATACAAGATGAATCTTATTTGGTTGTTCTAATATTTATTGATTGCCACATATTGTTGAACTTTTTGCAGGGGGCTATTACAAAGAGAATGACTGCTATCGAAGAAATGGCAGGTATGGATGTGCTTTGTAGCGACAAGACTGGGACTCTGACACTAAACAAGCTGACAGTTGACAAGAACCTTATTGAGGTTAGAGATAGGAACGTGTTTGTCGATACCACTTCTCAAATTGACATTTATGCAACATCAACTGTTTGTTTAGGTTTTCTCAAGAGACGTAAACCAGGACACTGTGATTTTAATGGCTGCTAGAGCCTCAAGAATGGAAAATCAAGATGCTATAGACACTGCTATAGTTGGGATGCTTGCTGACCCAAAGGAGGTCAATTGATACTTCTATGATATATGTGAGATTGACAAGTTGGTGATAAATGTATGTAGATTATACTATGCTGGAATGACATGGCATGATTCTGTTTCTTGATTAATGTCTTCTATCATTTCAGGTTTGCAAACAGTTCTTTCCTGATCTATCTGTGGGATTTGAGATTCTACTCTAGTACATATTCACCATTTTCTATCCCCTTAACCACATTTATTTAGCAAATAAATTTGATATTTTTCCTACATATATGGAGTTTCTCTTCGTGCAGTAACAGCTATTGTCTGTCTGGGTCAGGCATACATATATTTGGACGAGGCACACAGCATAGGCGCTGTTGGAAAATCTGGCAGAGGTGTATGTGAGCTGCTAGGGGTAGATCCAGCTGATATTGATATCATGATGGAAACTTTTACCAAGTCATTTGGGTCCTGCGGAGGCTATATTGCAGCTTCAGAGGTTTAATTAAGCTTTCGGTTTTGTAGGGTATTATGTTTAATTAAGTTATCACCAAACCAAGAAAAATCTGATTATAATTGTAAAACAGAATTCGATACTAACTGAGCATGTGCTACATGATGTATCAAAACTTGCTCTGTACATGTGAGAATTTGTGTATGCAAATTAAATATTAGGAATTGTCTTTCTTTGCTTTATTATACAATATGTTCGATACAACTGAGCATGTGATTTTTTTTATTTTCTATGGTAACTATCCGCAGCGCGCATCCGCGCGCTGCAGAAAACCTCTTCCGTAGCGCGCATTCGTGCGCTGCGGAAAAGGCCTTCCACAGCGCGCATCCGCGCGCTGTGGAAAAGGCCTTTCGCAGCGCGCGGATGTGCGCTGCGGATAACTTATGACTTTCAACAGCTTTGAACTTTGTAGCATACAATGCGCGCTACGGATAGCATAAATGTATGCTGCGAAAAGTCAAATTTGTTGTAGTGGAGGTAGGCACAATTAAGTTATTGAAATTGATATAGCTTTTTTTTCGCAGGCAATCGTCGATGTATATATGAGGCATGCTAATCCTCTCTGACTAGTCTTTTCCGATCTCCT
Organism: Boesenbergia rotunda; assembly: GCA_024364735.1. Taxonomy (NCBI): domain Eukaryota; kingdom Viridiplantae; phylum Streptophyta; class Magnoliopsida; order Zingiberales; family Zingiberaceae; genus Boesenbergia; species Boesenbergia rotunda. Next base: position 38,982 of record JAGFNQ010001413.1, on the reverse strand, counting down.
TATTGAAGGTTGCTCTAGCTTCTTTTTCAACCAATTAAACTAGAAATCCTTCTCTGATCGATTGATCGATCTTATCTTCAGTTTCGTGTGAGAAGGGACAAACTTTCTTCTAACCTTCCACACTATTTCTATAGAGTAGCGAGCCAATCATAAGGTGATCCATGTCAATCGTAATCTTCAACGTCTACAACGTTGATTCTGGAAAGTGATATCATTCTGTTTGACTTTTCTCTAGAATAAAAAGGCTTAATCTCGTTGGGCATGATACGCACCAATATCAAACCTACGATTTTTTATCATGACTAAGACACTTAAACATTTAACATTGTAAGGCCCATGTTATATATGCATGCAAAAAAAAAAAAAGATAAAAAAATAATAATAATAATTATGTCAGGAGGGATAAAATAAATAAATATATATAATTGAGTATCATCTTCGATAAATATGAAAGTAATATATATTTTTTAATCAATTTTAAAATCTACATGCGCCCTTTAATAAAATGATGTATATTCTTTATGATTTCCTTTGATGTTCAACTCCTCAAAACATGACATTCAATTGCTATTCTAGGTCAACAATTTTTTGATATTACATTCGATCAACTCTTTTGAACATGGCCTTGAAAAATATTCATCAAAGGCATTTAATAAAATAACATATAACATTAAAAATTAAAATCATAATTGGTTTGAAGGATATCAATGGAATAGTTGGCCAAGGAGTTTCCTGTATCTATTGTATAACTAACAAATAGAAATTTCAATGTGAAGCAGGCAACCTCAAACGAAGGTGAAGCAATAGTGAAACGAAGCAGACATGGCACACCATATAAAAGTTCACTAACGTTGTCCTACTGATCTTTCTTATTAGCATCCTTGAGCTGCCCCCTCTTACGAATGTTCATGCAGAAGCCCAAGCGCCATTGGTCGATCAGGGACTCCGGTATCAGTGAAAGCAGGCACCATATGAGTGAGTGAGGCCAGTATGGTGTGCATCTTGGCTCGTGGCCTATCCATCGTAAAGCTGCACGAGCATAAGTGTCTGCTGATGGAACAAGGAAGGAAGATCTCCTGATGGATGCCATCTTTGTAGCCACATACAAGGGCACCTGTTCATAGTAGAGTCATGCACAGACCAAAATCAGTGAAAAGATCTGCGCAACAACAGCTTATTGACAATGGTAGATCTTGTCTCTTCTAGAACAAGGATAATGTTCTAGACTTACCAAGTTTTTTTTTTAACAGGCTTGTTTTTCAAGAATGGAGAAACCTTTCACAAAGATGTTGAGAATTCAGATATCACTGAAATATACATGCATTTGTAATTGAGAAAAATTGGAAGACAGAAAGACATTCCACATAGTCCAGATTTAAATAGTGTATATTTCAGGTTATACTTCAGGAGTTAAAAGATTATCGATTGCAGTGTGATGATCTTAAGTATCCTAAATTTGGAGTTAGAAGACACAGCAAGACATACATTCTACACCATTATCCATTCCTCAAATTGGTCCTCCATCAAATTCAAATGGTCTCCCCAGTTATATAATCAACAATCATATTGCAGTACTAGAGTTAAAGAAGAAAGAAACCAAACAAATATACCATCAATTCAAAGTTTGGTTGTCTATGCTTTACTGATGTTATTAAGGATCTCGAGAAGAGTGGTGTACCTCCTACATATTCTCAAGCCATTTCAAGTGATAATTCAGATATTTGGTTAGTTGCCATTGAAGAAAAGATGACATTTCTGCATAAGAGTAGTATTTGGGAGTTGGTTTCAAGTCCTAGTGGAAGAAGATAACAGGCTGCAATTGAGTCTTCAAGATCAAGTATAGTTTAGATATAATGCCAGACTTACTGGAAAGTGATACACTCAAGTACAAGGTATTGATTCTAATGATGTGTTTTCTCCTGTTGTAAAGCATTATTCCATTTGAGTTTTGCAATCTATAATAGCTATGCATGATTTGGAATTAGAATTAGATATCAAACAACATTCTTACGCGGAGACCTAAAAGAACACATTTGTATACAACAACCTGCTGGATTTGTTGTTGAAGGCATGGAAGACCATTTTACTACTTAACCAAATCATCTATGAAAGTGGTACAAGACGTTTGATTTATTTGTGATTAATCATAGTTTCTCAAGAAGTAGGTATGCTAGTTATGTTTATTCCAAGAAGTGAACAAAGGATTATTTATGTATTATGTATTGTTTGACCAAGAAGAGATACATTGAGCAGCTCTATCATCATAGACTCACAAGAAGAGACGCTACATGGCTTGTGTTATATACTCCAATGTTATAGGCGATCTCATGTATGTCAGGGTATGTAATTGTCTTAATATCCCACATTCAACAGGATAGTATATATATGGCAAACCCTGAGAAAAATCAATGGTAAATAATGAAATGTGTTTTCAGATACTTGAAAGATTCTGCAGATCCTTGTTATTTGCAGAAGATTTGGACAAAGAGAAGAGAGTCACGAGTAACATATTTTGCTTTAGGCACTAATATAGTTAATCAAAAGTGGCTGTTTTGGCTTAGAGGTTAATATTGTAAACTTGAGGAATTAAGAACTGTTGGTTGCTGTGATAGCCAGTGTAATTCATTTGACCAAGGATCAAATGTTCCATAGGAAGATAAAGCAAATTGAAGTCCATTATCACTTTGTCAAAGATGTGACTGCTCAAAGCAACATTTGGGTACTAATTATACCGAATCCTACTATATGCTAGTTATACCAAGGAGAGGCACAAATCTTCACAATATATCATCTGAGTTACTCTCTAAACAGAAAACTCCACAAAGCTATCGTCGTCGCAGAATGTACCATAACCTTAATTGAACCAACATTAACTAAAATGTAACTGATCCCATAATTCTTACTTTAAGTTTGTAAGAGCACAAGTATAATGTATATGCAGAAAAGTAATAATGTCAAGTATCATAGAGCACATTTAGAGTCATATCATGTCATCTGTATAAAGGTAAGGCCAGAGAAGAGTATGAAATGATTTAATCTTAAGAATATATTTAGGACATACAAAGCAGATAGAATACTACCTGGCATTGCACATCTATCCCCTTGCCTTTATATTCAACGTACAAGCATCTTGAGAATTGATCAATGTACCTGAACAATATATTTAAGATCATTTTCAATCAAAAGACCACATAGGCTACAAGCCAGCCAAACTCAGAAAATAAAAAAGAAGAAAAGAAGTGAAGTTAATTTCCATGTTAGTCCAAGAAAAGCAACTGACTAAACAATATTCACCTGCCACTCTCTTAGCTAATAATCAAAGATGAACTACACCTTGCACCGTTTGTTATATATTATCAACTATATGCCTTGAACTAATCTCCTTAGATAATCTTGAATGACCTAGTCTTCAAATCGTTTTGTTGTTCATTTAACACAGCATGATATTTTTATCTTCATTCGTTTGACCAAAGACGCACATTTTACCTAGAAAAACAAAGAAAACGGAGATCAGATCTGGAATTTAAACGGGAACAAATCTTACGCTTTCGTTGCAGCGTAAACAGCGTAGAGTGGATCAGATGGGAGGACGATGGCGGATCCAGAACCGATGTTGATTATGGCGCCCTTCTTCCTTTCGAGCATGCCCGGCAGCACGGCCTGCGTGATCTGGGTCAGCCCCTCCACGTTCACCTTAATCAGGTCCCTCAGCAGCTCCTCATCCACCTCGTGGAAGAACCTGGCGTAGGGGTAGGAAACGCCGGCGTTGTTGACGAGTATCCCGACGTCGAGGCCCCCAACGGCCTTCCGGAGTCGGGCGAGGCCGTCGTCGAGCTCTCCGGCGAGGTCGACGACGACGGTGTCGACGCGGACGTCCGGACTCGCGGCGCGGACGGCCTCGGAGACGTCGCGGAGCTTCTCCGGGCTGCGGCCGACGAGGAGGACGTTGAGGCCCTCCCGGGCGAGCTGGAAGGCGAACGCCTTGCCGATGCCGTCGGTGGATCCGGTGACGAGGGCCCAGGAGCCGTAGCCGCGGAGGTTCTTGCCGGGCCGGAGGAAGGTAACGAAGGCCCAACGGAGGAGGAGGAGAGAAATCCTCAGGAGCGCGAGGAAGCCGCCGCCGGCGAGGAGGAGGATCCACGTAGGTAGGGTTTGGAGGTGCTGGTGGTAGGAGCAGGCAGCCATTGCGTCTTCTTTCTTCTTTCTTCTTTCTTCTCTCTTCTTTCTTTCTTCTTTCTTCTTCCTTCTTCCTTCTTCTTCTTGTTGTGTGGCGAAGGGGCAAAATATACTCAAAGTGAACCGACTGACGGGGAGAGAGCCGGAAACGGTTGCCTTCTGCCTTCTGCCTTCTGTTGAGGTTGATGAGCGATCGGAGGATTCGTTCAAAGGCAGCTCCAAATCACACCAAATCAGTTGAATTTTGGAACACGATGCCAGTGACTTTGACTTTCAAAAAAAACATATTTTAAAGATTAAAATCTTAATGTATATAAATAAATTATATTATATTTCAGATTTATAAGATGAAAATCGAATACAATCCAAATTCTTGATTATCAGGAATAAATAAATAAATTTTGTTCTTTTTAAGAGTTTCTTTCTTAAGATGATTTGTAACTTTTGTTTATTATTTTTTATAATTTAGATATTTAATTTTTCTAAATGGTTAATTTTGCAAATAACGAATCCGGTTTAAAATAAATTTCTCGTCGATCATCGGGATAAATCAAGGTGACAAAAAGTGATTTATTTGTCCCAGCGACCTAGTCAACTCGTCGCAAGGTCAACACGGTTACACGGAGGAGGTAAATTACGGATATTACAAGCCTAAATGTTATGGCTAGCATGTAGGAAGAGCGGACACACTGACTTTGTCAAGTTTTGACTCTCAAAGCTCAAAGTGACAACACTCACGTATTAACCATCAGAAAGTATATGTGGAGGCTTATTCTATCCGCCAATATTTTTAGATATGTTATCCATTAAGAAAAAAATCTCTAATAATATGTCACGATTAAATCTTAAATTTCAGATGTATGATTTATCGTTGAAACATCTAACCACGACATTCATCCCAAGATAACAGTTCATACTCTCTAAATATTATTGACGAAACAATTCATAATCTCAGTTTATGAATATTAACGAGTTAAAATATCTATAAATTATCTTCAAATCTTCAATTATATCTAAAACTTTATCTTCAGTCTCCATGTCAGAAAAAGTTTATTTCCGCTCCCCCCTGTATGTAAAGTTCTATTTGCTTCAACTCCCTAATACATACTGATTTACTTAATTACCCTATTATTTTTAGGTAAAAAAATCTAAAATAAGATATAATTCCTCCTAAATTCAGTATCATATAACTGGAATTTAGTATATTTTCTATCAAATTGAGTATGACTCTTTTTCAAATCTAATTGATCAATAATTGATCAAAGCTGAGTATGACTCTTTTTTCATATCTAATTGATCGAGAATTGATCAAAACTGCCCACAATTAATTGGAGTAGATTGGAGCTACTTTAATCGATTATGGCAATCGATTGGAGGACTTCGATCGATTAGAAATTGATTGGTAATCGATCAGTTGTATTTATCGTGAGAGAACATCATTCTTATTTTTTATAAGTATAAAAACTCCAAAAGTAAGTATAATTCTTCCTAAATTTAACACATTTAAATTAGAATTTAATATATTTTCTATCAATTCAGCACAATTTTTTTTTCACTTGACCAATTGATTAGGAGTTCATACCAATCGATTAGTTTAGAATAATTAATTAGGTCATTTTTAATTTGATAGAAAATATTCTAGATTTTAATTAAATGATTATGAATTTAGGAAAAATTATATTTTATTTCAGACTTTTTTACCTAAAAAATTGAGGATAATTCAATAAATCTATAGTTGAAGTATATGAAATTTTATATACAGAAAGTAGAAATAAATTTTTTCTAATGTAAAGGCTGAAGAGGGAGTTAAGTTTGTATGGAAAGAGTTTAAGATAATTTTCCTTAAAATATATATGTTTAAATTTATTTATTTTATTTAATCAGTTATTTAAATTTATTTATTTAATTGATTTAAATTAGTTTTATGTGTAATAAACAAACGTAAATAAACTATTACCACACCGACATTAAATTTATTCACAAATATTTTATTAGTTTACAGTCCTATTTAGAGCTCCAGTTGACATAATCTTGGCGGAATCAGTGCCTGTCGAAATTCCGGGATGCTTTGGAATTTCGGAAAGTATTCATTATTCTATGTGATGGATTACTATATGAATATTATCATCTTAAAATTTTAAATTAAATTTGATAAAGTTAAATATCTATTCTTTTCACATGTTAGTTATAATATCTGGACTAATAATTTTCATGATTTATCTCATTTATACTAGTCTTGATACAGATTGGCGAGGGCACTGAACGAGCGAATAGTTTTTTGCCACATATGATGCTAAATACAGAAAGTTTGAGGGGTTAAAATGTATAAAAATCAAAAATTAACCTCAATCCTATCCCGCCGAAGCCAGCCTCTCTTCCACTTCGTATGCCGATCGCAAGCCCTAACCGACGCCGCCTCCTCCGCGCAAGCAAGCCGGCGATCCTCTATTTCTCTCCTCACCTCGCCTCAACGCCGTCACTCCTCTGCCCTAATCCCTAAGCGTCGCAGCCCTCACGCGACTCCCTCTTCTCCCTTCCACTCGTCCGACGCCACAAGCCTCCTTCCTTTCTTCTTCTCCTCTTCTACAGCGACAACCCTCGCCTTTGGATGTTGCCGCCGAGGTCAGCAAATCACACCAGCATGAGTTCAGGTAAGGGTTGTGATAATGAGTTTGAAGTTTCATGCCAAGCTTGGATGAATAGTTGATGCTTTGATCTACGATCAAAATTTTTATAGTATTCTGTTCTTTGTGGTTATTTAGTTTTGGAATTTTATTTGGTATGGGATTAATCGCAACTTAATTGGTTTTGAGCATGTACATCGGATTTGAATGTGTAATAGTGTTGAATTGATTGGGATTAACGATTGATAAGTAGTTGATGAAGCCTATTGTGAAGGTTAACTGTGATTAGAAATGGTGAGGGTCTGGATTGATTTAATTATGAGGATGGGATTAACAAGCTGTGTTGGATTTAATTCGATTCTTTTTATCCTTGTTCTGGGTTGGATCTTGTAGTGTCATGTGTTGAGCTGTGGGTGTTTGATGTTGGATCAGTAACGTTGTGTCTGATTTCTATTCCGAAAATATTTCTTGATAGCTGTTTAGTTGGAATTGAATTGGAATTTTGGATGGTTTTGGGTGGCTCCTTTGAGTTCCTACCTTGTGTCGTGAGCATGAGTTATTGGTTTTGGTTGATGTTAATTTGGAATCGAGTAGGTTGATTGTTACGGATCTTGTGTGTGTGCCAATCACTACAGTGTGTGCAATTTTGGGCGACAATTGTACTAAGAGGCTGATTGTACTTGGTTTGATCATGCTTTGGAGTTAGTTGGTTTTTGGAATGTGTTTGGTGTGTGGATCTGTGTCGTGAGCTTTATTAGGTGTTTGATTTAAATTGTTTAATAAATAAGTAGTTATTAAACAACTAAGTAGTTGATCTTGCTATTAGGTTGTTGATTCTGTGAGTTTGTTATAGGATACATGACTTGGTTTAGTTAGCTGGTCTTATTGATGTTCCTTGTTGATTGGAATTTCCTATCGCGGGTAACCTAATTGTGATAAGTTGGGTTAAGTAGAAATTGATCGTTATTTAGGAATTAATTAAATAAGTATTATACGTAAGATTTATCTAATCATGTTAGTATTTTGTTTAGCTAATTTATTAATTGTATAAATAGCTAAACTTTATCCTTGATATAAGACACTGACTTGATACGAGCACCTGGACGTGAGATTTACTTGGATACATTCTACATTTTAAGACGGATACTTCTTGCTTGATTCTTTAGCTCCTTTTACCTTTAAAAGCATGGTTATCTCGTTATCTGAGTAGATTTATTTATCTTAACTCTACTTTACTTGTTTTCCTGCTTGATACTTTTCTTTGCTTGATTTTTGAGTTAAAAATCCAAATTTTCAGTTATACAGTCTCGATTTTTGTTTTTGATCTGAGAAGTACTGCTAGTACGCGTATACTTTAGAAATATTATGTAACTTATCTAAGGTTTGATTGACATTAGATATACCCTACCCAATATATTAGTTGCATGTTTATTTGTTATGGTTCTGATTTGGGTGTATGCGTTTCTTATTGATTCCATGATGGTTAATCTGGTTGTGTTTATGCACTTTGGTATCATGCACCATGTTGTATTTGTTGTATGCTGGCAGTTATCGGTTTCCTTGTGGTTAAGTTCATCGTCAGTCATATAGTGCTCTACTCACTCAACTACTCGGGGTAGTGTAGTTGTCAGAGTGCGAGAAACCGTCATGTCGTGCTACTCTCAACACTCATAGGTAGTAGTTGTTGGAGTAGTAGCCGGCGATGATACCCCCTCTGTTATTTATGAGGGATAGGTAAAGCGGTTGTGCTCCCCTTGGGTACTAGAGCGGTTGTATTCCTCTTCTTGGAGTCAGAGATTGTTCCTCCTTGTTCTTAGGTATTAGAGCGGTTGTGCTACCCTAAGGTTTTTGATATAGAGCGGTTATGCTCCCCCTTTGCTGGGATTCGGGTTTAAGGTTGTTCTCCAACATCCTGTTCACTCGGGCACTTATAGAAGATGGATGTTACAGTGCATACAGTTGTCGCAACCCTTGCCTGATAGGCAACACAAATATATGTGATGGTTGTAGATTAGTGTGCAAGGGTGACACATGTCATTGCATCATATGCATATGATGCATCTTGCATTTGTTTAAGCTATGATCATTGCATATGATTGACATGCATATATGGTTGTTAATTTACATTTATTATCTGATCTATTTTAATTCAATAGTACGAGGGAATTATTGATGTGTTATGGGGGTTTCCGACTATGCCCCGCAGTATGTTTTCACATTAGTTTTATGCTCTACATTTCGGAGATTGTATATCTTGTTTCTATCTTCTTTGATTTATCTTGTTTATACCATGCATTTATCTATTCATATACCCGCAGAGTTCGAGCTTAGACTCACCACCGCTTGCTTTCCTTTTTGTTTCAGGTAGTAGATAGTTGGTCTCGTGCTGTCAGGAGAGGATCCATCTGCTAGTCCCCAGTCTTGAATATTTTTGAGTTGTTTCATATTTTCTAGAGATATCGTTGGTTTTATTTCGTCAGTGGACTTGTACTTAACTGCGTTGAACTTTCGGTTGAATTTTGCATTTCCTTTTACAGATGATCCGTCGAAGCTGACGGAGACGTGATCTGGCCAGCGTGGCAGATTAGGATGACAGGTCAGACACAGAATTTGTCCCGACGGGCGCGACCCTAAGGGATGTGGGGCGCTGGGTCTCGGCACAGGGGAAACACGGCCTTAATATCCGCGTTCGAGTTGGCCCAGCCCGGCCAATTCCGCTTATGAAGTCACTTGGCCCCCGAGATAAGCAGTAGGAGCACCCTGGCTGATTAAAGGGAACCCCGAGCCTCTGGTCGTAGCCCCTAGAGAACCCCCGGTCGGGGTATGTCAGTCGAGGATACTCCCTGACCACGTCCCCCGACCCAATCAGATTTTAACTAGCGCTTTCAACTTAGGGTCTCTTACTGCTTTCCCTAAGCGGGAAAACTCCATTCAAGAGGCTCGAGGGTGCGACCATGAGGATGCGATCGGTAAACCCTCGAGTGTTCCATGACTCAACGTGTCGTATTCTAGAGGTTTCTCTTATCAATACTCATACCGATTCTCAGACGGTTAGCAGGTGAAAATAGTGACCGCGCCGGCATCTAACGACTTGAACCTAACACCACTCGTGTCAATAATCGTAGAAATCCCGCTGGCTCAATATGGTTTCTGACAGTCGCAGTGAATAAAACCAAGTCGTACTACGGAGCCACCTATGGATGCGGAAAGCGCGACACCGGTCGATCGACTGACACTGTATACTGACTTCTGCCCTCGCATAGGACAAAAATGGAGACAGAGTTGGTCGGCTCTCTCGACTATATATAAGACCCTCATCCCTTACGCGTAGGTATGCAAGAAAATAAAAAAACTACGGTACTCTCATTTTTGCTCCCGCTTCTCCACTAGATTCTGATTTGACCGTCAGAGGGCCTTGCTGGGATCATTCCCGATGGGTTTAACGGTTCCTTTTTTTTTTTTTTTGCAGACCAGGAGCCAACCACTAGCTAGAGACGGAAGTCTTCGACCAAGCCGCGTGTCTCCTACCACCTTCCTCCGTCAGCCAATCGTGCCCCATCATCGAGTTGGGAGTCCACCTCGCTTGTCGGCATGATCAATAGAGTTTATAATATTTATTATTTGGACTTATTAAACTATGTGGTTGTGATGTTTTTTTGCAGACTAGGAGCCAACCACTAGCTGAGACGGAGTCTTCGACCAAGCCGCGTGTCTCCTACCACCTTCCTCCGTCAGCCAATCGTGCCCCATCATCGAGTTGGGAGTCCACCTCGCTTGCCGGCATGATCAACAGAGTTTATAATATTTATTATTTGGACTTATTAAACTATGTGGTTGTGATGTTTATAAGTTACTTTTATGCTTTATATATATGTAAGAAGGATATAATATAAGTTTCATATTGTCCGTCGTACAGAGGAGATATTGCTTGATTTTCGAGCAAGCATGACCTCTGAGGTGTGACATATAACTAAGTTGGAAAGTATTCGACATATAATTACAAAGACAGTATTTTGTGGTTCTCTGATGATTCGAATATTCATGTTTTATGGTGGCAAAAAAGTGATTCACTCGCCCCTAGCGCCTCTGTTAACCCGTCTAAGGTCAACACGGAGGAGGTAAATCATGAGAGATATTAGCCTAGACAGTGACTAGCGCATAAGGAAGGGCAGACACCTAGCTTCACTAGGTTTTGATCCTCATGACTCATGATACGGAAGAGGATCACGAGGGATATAGCTTAGATAATGACTAGTGCATAAGGGAGAGTAGACACTTAGCTTCGTTAGGATTTGACCACTATATCTCATGATATCAAAATCTCATGCACTAGTCATTAGTTCATACATGGAACTTCTATCGTTTATGCTTTAGTTCTATGTAACTATAACTAAGCTGGAAAATATTCGACTATAATCACAAAGGTAGTATTATGTGGTTCTCTGATCAATCTAACCATAAATAAATTTAGTCACAAAGCAGTATTATGTGGCTTTCTAATCAATGGAACATTCATAAATACATTTAGTGTTCGATTTAGTAAAAACTTATTTATATTTATTCAACATACAAGATCAATTAAATAAACAATCTTGAACAAATCATTAAATTAAATAAATAATTTTGAACATATATGGTTCAGCTCGTTAATATTCGTAAACAACATGAATAATATTCGTGAATGACATTCATAAACCATTAAATAAAAAAACTTTTAAAATAAATAAATAAATAAATTTAAATTATCATGCTCAATAATCAATCAAATAAATAAAATTTTAAACAATCAAATAAATCAAATTTAAATTGAGAATTCGATAATATCTAAACGAGTCAAACTCAAACTAAACTTGAATTACGAGCTCGATAACATCTAAACGAATCAAGTTCAAGCCAAATTTGAGCCAACCAATAAAAAAAACCTACGTCAAACTTGAACAATCATTTCAAAAGTTTAATTTATTTTAGGCTCAGTTCGATTTCACTCGATTATCCTATCAAACAAGCTTGAATATCTCAAAATTTGACTCGGTTGGTTTACCACTCTAACTAAACCTATGGCTTTCTTCACTGCACAGCCATCCAGTTTTCAGTTCCATGTACGTATTGTTAACTCACTCGATCGATATTGTGAGGGAATTAACTCCACTCTTTGATATCTCCTGTCTAATGATTGAACCCCAAAGGTATCTGATATTTCTGGACATTTTTAAAGATTTGCCTTGTGTAGCATGAGGACGGTTAACTGATGTGAACATCAGGGAGGAAAAAAAAACGAAAAAGGTGACATTGTGCTGATCAACTTACAAGTAACGATCTTAAAAACTATCTCTTGTATTTGCTTAAAGAAATGGCACAAGCAAGGTTTCATCATGAAGCTACTAGTGGATTTGCCAGTGCCATGGCTGCTGCCTTCTTCCACTAGCAACAAGCATGATGATCTTCCTTTATGTTGCTGTTTACACAATTACCACTGTTCCGAAACGACACAGATGGTGAGTTATCAAAGTACAACCCACGAGAACGGTAATGGAGAGAAGACGATTGCGTCCTGCAAGATTAACACAAGTGTTAATGGGAATACATCGAAAAGTTTTCCGACGGAGCCCACTCCGACGCTCAAGTCAAGATTCTTCACTCTTTTTAGGAGGACAACGAGGAATCATAATTTTGTGCTCAAGTTCGGAAAGCTTACCCCCTTTACCTGAATGCCGAAGCACCTTATATACCTGAAGTTTCGGTCACATGTGTCTTCACGTTCCCTAATCATCGGTTACTTGATATCTTTTAGGTAACGGCCGCTGCGATCATTAAGGCTTTAATTGTCACGTGTAGCGGACAATAATTATTCGATGACTTTCTTATTCTGGAAAGTATCGGTCTGACCTCAAAGCTCCGACCTGACGGGCCCTACCACGTAACATCTCTGTGTCACATGTCCACCCTGGAATGCTCTTCCCTATCAACCATCAATTAAAGTTGAACTGTGCAACAAATAGCATGGAGACCTTTACTCTTACTCAATTCATGTCCTCTGTCACAAGATAAGTCCACCTAAACCTCAATCCATCGAGGGCCCTCGCAAGTGTTAGCTCGTGGTCCAACAAAACAACAAAGTAGGACACCGAAAACGCAATGTAGATCATGGCATTCGGTAGTTGAGATCTGCCCAATAAAATGCAACGCATGCTACTAAAGAAATTCCTCCGCGCTATGATGCTTACTCATGAAGGCTAAAGTGCTATAGGCTCCGAAGCCGCGCACGCCACATTGAGCGATTTAGAGCGCACTTTGCACGTACATATCGTCACAAGGAGTTTCATGGGATTCGACCGGTAGCTCCAAATTTAGTATTATCTGATTTTTATTTTTATTTTTTTAAGGAGCCGTTCTTTGTATAGAATTGATTCAAAATGGGCGTATCATAGAAAGGACGTGGTCGAGGCATTCGTTTGATTCGCCCAGACGAAAGGAACCAATCTGCTTGATCCAAGAGACTCAATTATTCATGAAAAGGCCCCTCAACTCTTCGTGAATTAGAGTCTCGTCCAATCATTCCATGTTCATCCAGCGTCTTTCTTCCGGAGAATTCTAAAAGAAAGACTTTCTTTCAATGATCCCGTTTTAGTTGGCGTGGAATAAGATCGGCCCACGTGGCATGCATTTCAGAAAAATAGGCCTAGTTTAAGGGCCCCAGCTCTCTAGGCTGGGGGAAGGACTATGGGGAAGCGTTAGTAATCTGGCCGGATATCAGTATGCCCACACTGGTAGCTATGATCCCGCCCTAGTTAGCGTGGAATCAGGTCGGCCCACATGGCATGCATTTCGGGAAGATAGGCCCAGTCTAAGGGGCCCAGTTCTCTAGGCCCGTTGGGCTGTGGGGAAACGTTGGCAACCCGGTTAGACATCAGCATGCCTGTGCTGGTAGTCGTTTCGCCGAGCTCGAATTTCATCCCGGTCGGATACGCCGAGTAGACAAGCACGCGACCCGAGTCCCAAGCCAGTGAGCATCAAGGTGCACATTTCAGTCGGGAATCCTTCACTTGTCAGGAGAGGTGCATGCAAGGGGGACCGAGTGGGAAACCCTAGCACGCCGAGCGGCATACCCCCAAGTGTTAATACAACTCATTTCTTATTGTCGAAAGTTGTCATTGTTCGTGGTGGCACAGACCCTCTGACGTCTTGCAGGCAAAGGCAATAGTTGTCTCAGTACTCGCTAACCCGGATCTGGCACCTCACGTGTCCGAATTGCTGTGTCAGTACTCGCCAACCTGGATCTGACACCGCTCGTGTCCGAATCGCGGAGATCTCGCTGGCACAGTACAACGTCCAACAAGCGTTGCTAGAAAGGCCAAACCGTACCTTGGCACCCCCTGCAAATGTCAGACAGGGCGGCACCGGTCGGCTAACTGATAAGTGCCCCTGATCTTGTCCCCGTATAGGACAAAAGGGAAGCAGGAAGGGGACAGAGCTTGTCGGTCCTCCCGGCTATATAAGACCCTCCATCCCTAATGCGTAGGTATGAATAATTTTCTTTAGCTACAGTATTTTCTTAATTAACTCCCCTTCCCTCCACCGAATCCTGGACTCCCGGTGGGTTATTAACGGTCCTTTTCTGTGCAGGTCCGGAGCGACTCTATCGCCGGAATCCTAAATCGTGCAGTATGTTGCTAGTCATCCTCCTCCGCCGACGAAACGCACACAGTCATCGCACTGGGACTCCCACCTCGCTCGCCGACATGATCATAATTGACGCTAGAAGAAAAGCTCGTCGCCTGATCAGGAGTAGAAGATGGAAGACCCCAACAAAGTGATGGTTACCATCATGCTGGAGGAATATAAGTTCTTGATGGTTGCTCGAGCTCTCCCAAACTACCCCTACCTGCTGGTGGCCCCGCGGCACGATTCCCCGAGCCGTCGGTCGTTGACAACTCGATGGGTCGGGGGAATGTTGCCAGGCCGAAGGGCATGTCGATTCCCTTCCCCCATGCTCTCTTCTGAACTAAGGGAGATGAAGCCCACTCGGGGCCCGTGGAGGTATCCGAATCTAGTCAGACCTATCCGCAACGACTCGACAAGGGAAAGGGCCTGGTCGACCCAGCGCCGAACCCCCCCCCCCCCCCCCCCCCGACGCGCAGCTTGTTTTCCCTGCAGTTCTCGATGATCTTGTCCCCAAACATCTCCGATTCTTCACCATTCCAGAATACTCGAGAGTCAGCGACCCCGAGGAGCATATTATGAAGTTCGTAAGCGTCGCCCTGCTTCATCAATACCTCGAGGGCGTCAAATGTTGAGCATTTCTAACAACCCTATTGGGACCAACTCAATGCTGGTTTGATCGGCTCCCGAGTGGATTTGCGTCAAGTTTCATGGAGCTTAAAAGGTTGTTTATGCAATATTTCGCGAGCAGTCGAAGGCACCATAAAACGAGTCCAACTTGTTTGCGTTAAAATAAGGTCCGAAGGAATCACTTCGAACCTACATCAAAAGATTCAATAGCGTGGCCATGGACGTACCGACCGCCACCCCAAAGGTCTTCATTAGTGCTTTCTCCCAAGGATTGTAAGAGGGAGATTTCTTTCGATCGCTGATTAGGAAGCCCCCAAATGACTTCGATAGTCTTTTGGGGAATGCTGTTAAATACATCAACGTGGAGGAAGCTCAAGCCGCTCGAAAAAAGGAAGTGGGCGTTGGTCCCCCACAGAATAGTCGCTCACCAGGCCCATTTGTAGCCCTAGAGGGGCGATTGACCGAGTGGGGATGGAAAGAAGACACGTGCAGCAAGTGGCACATGGATGCTTGTCGATCCGATGGAGGCCTTATTGTGCTTTCCACCAAAGCAACACTCATAGCACTGAGGATTGCCAACAGACCGGGAGAGGTCGAGCCTTGGCCACCAGGGGATGCGGGCGCCAGGTTTCTCCAAGAGGCGCCCAGGGTCGGGGAGGATCCACGGCTGGTCCCGCGGTGGAAGAACCAATGTGGGGTACGCCTGCCGCTCGGGAATTATTTCCCCTGGACGAGTACGCTAATCGGAATATGTGGATGAGGACCGAGCCAACCAACAAAACGTCATCCGAGGAGAAGTCCATGTGATCTCGGGGGGACTAACAGGAGGAGACTCTAACCGAGCTAGGAACGCCCAGGTACGTTGGCTGAAAATTCACCAAGTGGGGACGAGCGCCACCCAAGCGCAAGGTCATCAGATCAGTTTCGGACCACAGGATCTGTAAGGGCTGGAGATCCCCTACGACGATCTCCTCAGATCAGTTTCGGGCCACAGTTTTTGTGTAGGTTCAGAGTTGTCCTACTGTCGGAATCCTAAATTGTGCAGTATATCACCCGTCATCCTCCTCTGCTGACGAAACGCACACCATCATCATACTGAGACTTCCACCTCACTCGTCGACCGGATCATTCATCTTACATTCCGGAGAGTTCTAAAAGTATATTTCTTCTTGAAAATTCTAAAAGCACGTTTCTTCGAAGTTATTATTTGTCGTATTTTAAAAGATAATTTCATATTCCATGAGGTAAATTCGTCTTTAACCTTGACTTTGTCTGCGCTTTACTCTACCGTCAGTCTACCAGCACATAAATTAAATCTCAGCTCTTCTTTCCGGCCAATCCAGACCAATCAAATGGCCGGAAAATGGCTACTTGTGATTTCCCTCTATAAGCTCTTCTTTCCGGCCAATCCAGACCAATCAAATATCAGCCACTTGATTAACAAAGAACGACCTTGATTTAATATGCTCAAATCGGACAACTAAGACCTCGACGAAAGGTCAGATTAATGCATTCAAGAAATTAAATATCTGAATTATTAAAAAAAATATTCATTTTCACTGACATTGATGATTATTTTGAAGTTAATTTTTAATATGTATAAAATATTGAATGTATGATCTCCTCGTATAAATGATCGTTATGCTAGGATAAAATATCTCATAATTTATTTGTCTGTCAAAAAACAGATGATACTGAATCATCTGAAATGAATGTTATTTATCTTTTACTTCAATACATGCTATAGAAATCGCTATGCTAGGATAAAATATCTGTGAATTACTAGTATCTAACCTAGAGACTGGCGATACTGGATCGTTTGCGGTAAGCATTATCACTTTTACATGCTATAGAGGCCTCCTCATATTGACACAATTGATACCTATATGGATATTTGAATCAATAGATCTTGGGTTAATTCTCAACGGATATAAAATATCTTATTGGATATCTAATTTCTCTCATGAAAAGGGTTCACTGCACATGGGCAAAATACCCTCCATAATTTATCTGTCTGTATCTTATTATGGAATGGACGATATTTGGTCTTTTAGAATCAGCGATATCACATTTTACTCCAATACATGTTATAAAGAGCTTGGTACGATGATAATCGAAAAAATGAATTTTCTAAACAACGCGTGTTCGATTCTCATGCAATATAAATAAACATATATGACACTTGAATTACTGGTAGTGTAATATAAATAAACATATATGACACTTGAATTACTGATAGTGTTGGGTCGTCCTCATAGTTCATTTGTGTTTCTCGAATTTACTCGATGATTATAAGGAAACTTCGATGGGACCGAATTTACCACCTCTAAATGAATGAAAGACTTAAAAAAAAATACATACTATGGAGGGCGCCCTGAAACTACGGGCCAATGGTAAATAATGAGACGAGCTAAACCCCAAGATTATGGTGCAATAATAAATGATAGGACAAACTCTTTAGATCATTTATACTATTTATCTCGACGGAAAATGAGAAATTTTTATAAAATTAAATCGATAAAAAACTTTCACAGACCGAATCGATCGAGACAGATTCCCTGGGTCATCTGCTCTTTCTGATTTAGTAATAATGAAATTATGGGATTGAACGGATGAAAAATTTCCATAAAATTTTCCGTAAACTGAATTTAATAAAAACAAAATTAAAAATCTTAATTATCAACGGAGGGCCATTAATAAGATTCCCCTTCCAAAATTTCCTTCGCTTTTCCTTTCCTTTCGCTGCTCTCCACGCTTTCACCTTCAACACCCTTTTGGCCCTGGCAATCAAATCCCACTTGTGCAGATAACAACTCCACACCTACCACTCGACGTCCATTCCAAAATGCTTGCACTCAGTACTATTCTTATATACTGATATGAATCACCATTGCTTCCTTCACTCTCCAACATCCCAATTAGTATCGGCAGTCGAGTGCTACTGCTAGATGCCGAGAAGAAGAGCCTACCTGCTGACTATCATCTTTTGCACCATTCACATAGCTGCATTGTCGCCGGACGGCCTCTCGCTCCTCGCCTTCAAGGCGGCCGTGTCCGAAGACCCTGAATCCTCCCTGGCCGGGTGGACGGAGGTCGACGACGACCCCTGCCGCTGGCCTGGCATTTCCTGCGCCAATGTGACCGGATACGCCTACCCACGCGTCGTCGGCATTGCCATCTTCAACGAGAATTTGACCGGCTACATCCCTTCCGAGCTCGGCACGCTCCTCTTCCTCCGACGCCTCAACCTCCATGGAAACCGCCTCACCGGCCCCGTCCCCGCGCAGCTCTTCAACGCCACCTCCCTTCGTTCGGTCTT
This sequence comes from Boesenbergia rotunda, assembly GCA_024364735.1. NCBI lineage: Eukaryota > Viridiplantae > Streptophyta > Magnoliopsida > Zingiberales > Zingiberaceae > Boesenbergia > Boesenbergia rotunda. Next base: position 20,574 of record JAGFNQ010001413.1, on the reverse strand, counting down.
CCTCTACGATAATCTCCTCTCCGGCGCGTTCCCCGCTGCTGCCTGTAACGTCCCCCGCCTCCAGAATCTCGACCTCTCCGGGAACGCCATCGCCGGCCCCCTCCCGCCGGCGCTACGCCGGTGTCGCCAGCTGCAGCGCCTCATTCTTGTGGGGAACCGGCTGTCCGGCGTGATCCCGTCCGGGATCTGGGGCGAAATGGAGATGCTCGTCCAGCTCGATCTCTCCTCCAACGCCTTCGAGGGCCCCATCCCGCCGGATCTTGGCGAGTTGGACTCCCTCGGCGGCACGCTGAACCTCTCCCACAATCACTTCTCCGGCAAAATCCCCAGCACGCTCGGCGACTTGCCGAGCACGGTCAGCCTCGATCTGCGCTTCAACAATCTCTCCGGAGAGATTCCCGGTGGGGGATCGCTGGCGAACCAGGGCCCAACGGCATTCCTGAACAACCCGGGGCTCTGCGGCGTCCCGCTGTTGATCCCCTGCGAGATGGAAGCTTCGCCGGCGGCGGAGCCGCCAATCGCGGTGCGGGGTTCCACAGCGGCGACGGGCACCGATAAGAAGGCAGCGAGGGAGGGTCAGAGGAGGATGAAGGCGGGGCTGATCGTGCTGATATCGGTCGGGGACGCGGCCGGGGTGGCGCTGGTGGGGCTGGTGGTGTTCTGCGCGTACCGGAAGATGAAGGGTCGGAGCGAAGCGTGCGCCAAATTAAGAACCGACGGATCCGGCCGACGGATCCAGCGCTGCACGTGCTGCGGCGAGCCGGGAACAGAGAAGGGGGAAGAAGAAGAAGATTCGGCATCGTCGTCGTCGGAGTCGGAGTCGGCGGAGGGGAAGCTGGTGGCGATGGACAAGGACTTCAAGGTAGATCTAGAGGAGCTGCTGCGGGCGTCGGCGTACGTACTCGGTAAAGGCCCGAAGGGGATCGTGTACAAGGTGGTGGTAGGGGAGGGTACGGCGGTGGCCGTGCGGAGGCTAGGGCAGGGCGGCGGCGGCGGCGGCGGTCAGCCCAAGGAGTTCGCGTCGGAGGTGAGGGCGATGGGGCGAATCCGGCACCCGAACCTGGTGCGACTCCGGGCCTACTACTGGGCGCCCGACGAGAAACTTCTCATCGCCGACTACATCGCCAACGGCAATCTCGCCACCGCCCTACGAGGTCAGCTACCGAACCTTCTAGGTCAAAACTCCCATTTAATTTCGGTTAATTACGCGTCATAACAACAATTAAACGAAACCACAGTTTAGGATTATTTTGGCCCGGCGTCTTCTCGTACCTCTGCTGTCTGCCTTTGCCCTCGTCGTGAGGGCGAAGGTGCCTGTGGTCCCTACTCATTTATGAAGCAGATTAAAATCGAGTCGACAAAAGGGATTAAATTATAAGGTAAAAGATGAAATTCGTGAAAATCAAAATTAATCATCGCGGAAAAGGATAATTTTTCAGATTTTACATGATTCAATTCTTGTTAATTTTATAAATTTATCGGCTATATTTAATGGGCAACAAAAGCGACAAAAATATATCGAGCATGTATGCTTTTGGTTTTTGTCCTTCTTGGCGGGGACGAAAAGGAGGTGGGTCGGATTGTTCTCTTGCTACTTACTTCTCAGAGAATCGGCTTTCTTTTGATTTTGTGTGGGTTGGACAGGTCGACCGGGTCAGCCGGCTCTGACGTGGCCAGTGCGGCTGCGCATCGCCCGCGGCGCCGCTCGCGGCCTCGCTCACCTCCACGACTGCAGCTCCCGCAGGTTCGTCCACGGCGACCTCAAACCCTCCAAGATTCTCCTCGATGCCAACTTCAACCCCTACGTCTCCAACTTCGCCCTCCTCCGCCTACTCTCACTCATCGCCTGCGCCTCCTCATCTGCCGCCGCCCCCTCCTCCTCCGTCGCAGCCGCCGCTGGCGGCGGCGGCCTCTTCGGGCTGCCCTCTTCCCCCTTCCTCGACCAAACCAACCCCTACAGCGCACCCGAGACACGCGGCGCCGCCGCCTCCCGCCCCACCCAGAAGTCCGACGTCTACTCCTTCGGCGTCCTGCTGCTGGAGATGCTGACCGGGAAGCCGCCGGAGACGGCTTCATCGTCGGGGGAACCGGGGGTGGTGAAGTGGGCGAGGAAGGCGCGGGAGGAGGCGAGGCCGCTGGCGGAGCTGGTGGACCCGACGGTGGCGGTGCGCGACGTGCCCGGCAGGAAGGAGGCGGCGGCGGCGTTCCACGTGGCCCTAGCGTGCGTGGAGGTGGACCCGGAGGCGAGGCCGAAGATGAAAACGGTATCGGAAAAGCTCGATAGAATGAACTGCAAACTTCGTGCAAACATTAAGATGTGTGATTAGATCAGCTGTCATACTCGTGGCTTCTTACAGTCGGCTACGTATCCACTTCTATCGTCTATATATCAGAAAGCATGAAATATAAAAGGCACCGTTCCATATTCCCCAGCAAAACATAACGGCAATCAAATCGATCCTTTGTCCCAGTTAATTATACTGCATAGCTAAAACGAAAATATTCTAAAATTTAAAGTAATAAGATATATAAAAGAATAGATCCTCCGCTTCTCAGTTTAAGTTCTCGCTCGCTCAATCTTGATCTTCTGCGGCGAGTTTCTGTTTTTTCCATTTGTATGCTGCTTCGAGTAGCTTCCTATTAGTCGAGTCATACTCGAAAGGCTTCTTCCTCACCTCCTCCTCCTCCTCCTCGTCAATGTCGTAGTTTAATTTCCTTTTTCTGACAATTATAGCATCTTCAATGTCATGTGTTCCTCCATACTGCTTCTCAAAAGCAACGTACTCATTGTACAAATCTTTGGCCCACTCCCTGGGGAGGTGGTCTAGGGCGTAACAGTATATGCAACGAGCTCGTTCCGTCTCGTTGCACCAGATCTCGAAGCTTGCAAAGGCAACGAAGAGCTCCTCTGCTTCCTCGTCTTCAGAAAGATTAAGATCGATGGCGCGTTCATACACCGCACGGGCACGGGAAATTTCACCGCGCTTGGCCTCGAACTTGGCGTACTTGATGAAGGAGGAAGGACGAGGGTGGCAAGCAACGAACCGTTCGTAGATACCACGTGCACGATCGACCTCATCGTAGCGAAGTTCAAACTTGATGTAGGAAAGCCAGCCCTGGGTATCGTCGGGCTTCCACTCCATCCAGCGTTCAAATATTCGACGAGCGGTTGCAACATCGCCGAGCATCTCTTCCATGTGTATAAACTTGTACCAAAGTTGGTCGACGCGGGGAAGGAGGGCGACGGCGCGGTCCCAGACATTCCGCGCGTGATTAATAAAGCGGTGACGCATCTCCATTTCGGCGTATTTGAGCCATAAGGTAGGGTTGCGATAGTCGACCTCGAGGACGCGCTCCCAGATGGATCGAGCGCGAGCGAAGTCCCCCTGAGACTCCTCCCAGGAGGCATACTTAACCCAGGTGCCGGTGTTCCGGCGAGCGCGCCGGATGACATCCTCAAATTCTTTCCTCTTTCGGAGCCGGTAGTCCGAAAGCTCCCCGGAGTCGGTGATTTTCTGCTTCGGCGACCGGATCTCAGGCTCCTGCCTCTCCCGGGCCTCCCGCAGAATCTGCTCGGCAGTGATTTGGATGGGCGCCGCCGTCTTATTCTTCACGCGGGTAGACCGCGGCACTCTCGCCATATCTTTGAAATAATTGAACGTGTGGCCGGACGAAACAAACTGAAACAGCGATGGTGTTATATATATATGCAATATTATAACAGAAAAGATAAAATATCGGACACTTAACAAAATCTAACAGAAAAATAAAATATCGTAAAATATAAATTCCATTTTAATTTCTTTTTTTTTCTTGATTTACGTTTTACATTCATAAATAAGTATTTCTTTTATATTATGTCTGCTATATATGTAGACTAGTAACGATACGTACGGAGCTTGATAGATTAATTTTCAGTTATTTTTATTACTATGCATAAAATTATAACGTGATAGATTTTTATGATCTAAATTTACAGTTCAAAAAAAATAAATTCGAGGTTTAACTAGTGGATCTAGATCGGTATGGCTAGTTAGTTATCATTTCTGTTTAATTCACAGTTTAACTTGACCAGTTAGTTATCATTTCCGTTTTATGCCGGCTCAGTCCGGCCCGAGTCATGATAGGCCGACGGCAGCCGTGGGCTCTCACAGCGACATCAAAATATACTCCTAATTTCCTTCCTTCGTGACAAAGGAAAATAAATAAACAAATAAATAAAAACAAGGGCTTGCAATTGGTCCCGGGATCACCAAAACGAGAAGCGGCCTCGGCTCTCAAAGCGAAGCCTTGGTTAGAGGTGTTCGATCGAAGGCTTCAACTCTCCGTTGGAAGTTTTTTGTTCTTTGATCTGATTGATTTTACCTGCGAGTCCATGGGAGCGTCGCAATCCAAGGATGAGTTGCTCTACCAGCAGGTCAGCTATGGCAATATCGAGGGGATCAGGGCGCTTCGCGGTCAAGGAGCTGGACTCGAGGTAGGCGCTGTGGAGTGTTGAGTCGATTGAATTGGTACGGTATTCCGAGCATCTCTAACCTCGGGATGAACTCGTGCAGTGGGTAGATAAAGAAGGGAAGACGCCCTTGATCGTCGCATGCTCGAGGCACGATCTCGTCCCAGTTGCCAATGCTCTGATTGAGTTGGGCGCCCGCGTCAACGCTTATAGGCCCGGTGAGACCTTCTGGTTCTAAATTCTACGTCGCTTCTTGTATTGATTTGAGAAATGCTTCGAGAATCCCATTTCTGCATGCTCCATGAGACAATAACCTAAAATTTCTACGATAAATGTACTGTTGCGGTTGTCTGTGAGGATGCACTTATTAGCAGAAGAAGTCATTTGAAAAAAATAATATTTATCTTTGTTACTTTTGCAATAGAATATAATCTCACATCCAATGTGGTGTAGGACACCTCATAAGAAGGCCAAAAACAGAAGGAATCGGATGCGTTAACGTAGTACTCATTTTGGGTAACTTATTATTTGACCTGGAATTTAACCTAGAACCATAGTTGATTTTGGGCTGCTCGAATTATTATTAGACAAGCATTCTTGAAACATTCGACCATAGTTGCCGCCCAAAATCATTCGACCATAGTTGCCGCCCAAAATCATTCGACCATAGTTGCCGCCTAGATCGAATGGGCTGCTTCGACCACCTAAGTGGGCCTTTCTTGAAACAATCACCTAGGGGGCGCTTGGTAAGCGGGTTTAGAAGGCGGGTTAATTTCCATTTATGATGCTTGGTATACGGGAATCGGAATCAAAATATGGATATGATACCCTTGATTTTATAACCCAACCCCTACTAGATTATTACCAAACCCATAAACCCCTCAATCAAAATCCATTACCATTCCCATTGTCGAATATATACCAAGCGCCCCCCTAGAAAGAACTACTTAATCACTAGGCAAAGTAGTCCCCTTCTATTTCCGCCTATGCGACTGTGTTTTTTTGAACTATGTTCCAAAGTGTAAGAATAATGCCTGTGGCCTTTTACGTATTTTCTAATATATTTTACTGTTATTTTTTATGACTAGATGATATATTTTCTAATATATTATTTTCATTCAATTACTGATCTGAAACAGAATGTGAATATATTAATGCGTTTTCTTTTTCAAAATAGGATGCCATGCAGGAACTGCCTTACACCATGCTGCTAAAAAGGGCTGTGAACTAACAGTTCGCCTCCTCCTTTCCAATGGAGGTTAGCTAAATCACTGAAATTTTATGTTAAATCTCTCTCTCTCTCTCTCTCTCTGGATTTTTTGGTCAATGCTGGCATGGTGATGAGAATTCCCTTCTTAAACATCACAGCAAATCCTCTTGTCTTGAATGATGATTGTGATACTGCTCTTGATTTGGCAAGAGAAAGAGGGCATTTAAATGTTGTCAGGGCCATTGAGGTTTTCTTGCTGCTGTTAACTACTAATAACTCCTCTTCATTTTGTATTTGGTTTTGTGCTGTGTAATTTGCAACTGATTTTCTATTTTCAGAGCCAAATTTCTCTTTTTTCTGGATGGCTTAGGGAGGCTTATGGTCCGGGGTTTTTGGAAGCATTTGCTCCACAGCTATTGATCCGCAAAATGTCTGTATATGAATTTAGTCATTTTCTATGTCACCTATATGTTTTTTTTAGTGATCAATATGAGACATCAGTATAAATGAGGGTATATCAATTTACATTGATATTCACAGAATTTCTGCAAATGCTAATCATTTCGTTTATTCAACAGTTGGGCTGTGGTTTTGCCATGTGACCCTCGCAATCCAACAAATCCAGTCAAGTTTCAGTTAGTCATCTATCTTGATTTGCAGGTATAGTTTAGGGTTGTGTTCTTGTTTGTTTTTCATGTTTTTCAATAATCTAGGTAACTAACTTTGATTTAGTGATATATGAAATATTTATTCAAAATATTCCACAAAATCACACCTATAAATGACCTGATCAACTAAATATTGTCGCCATATATTCATGCACATGTAATTTTTGTTGGTTCTTTATAAGTTTCTTTATTTGTGGAATTCATAAAGATGTTTGATGAAGTGTAAGTCATTATTATGACCGGTAAATAAACCCATGGCTATTGTTGATACAGGTTTAGAACATTTGCCTACTATTTCCAGAGTGGAGGTTTAGCATGCTTGTCTATTATTGAGACATAGGATTTCTATTTTTGTTAGTTTTTTTCTTGCTGTTACACTAGTTCATATGATCTAAAGATATTGCTTCCAACATCTAATCAACACTCATAAATCATAATGATGACTTGTGAGCAAGATTCATTCAATACTTCTTTGGGAATAGATTTACTAATTTCTTTTTTTTATTGATGGAGTAACTTTTAGATAGAGCATGCGGAGTAAGCATTTTCATGTTTCAACATCTTAAACATCTGAATTTGAAGACTTTTAAGTTACCTGACACATGCACTTAGAACTTGAAAGTTTTCAGTGTTTTGTACCTATACTTATTAATAAAAATTCTAATTGGCAGAAGAATAGATTTCAATACGCATAAATATTGAATTTGTTATTGTCAAGGTACCTTATAGTATCCTATTCTTGTCATTAGTTGTCTTGCTTCCTTTTATATCCATGAAAACTGGTTCTATAAAATGCAAGGTTCTGAATCGGATCGGACATCGAACCTGTCGGAGCAAGGGTTCAGAGGTTCAACCGGTTTAACCGGGGTCCAACCGAGATATAACCGGTATATAATAAAGCATGTATTTATATAAATATATCAAACTAACAACTTATCCAACTACTTTCTTTAAGATTAGATCAACTAGGTCGAGCATGTGATATATTTTTGTCTGCAACTCAGTATAGTATTCTTGAAAAAAAAAAGAATTGTTTCAAAGAAAAATTCAAGTTTAAAACCATTAGGTTCAAGAAATCTAGATACGAATTGAAGAATCTTATTAGAAGTTAAAACTATATCACAATATCATTTGTTCACCGATAAACACTTAAACAGGAGACACTAGTAAAACACATGCAAAATTACACATCCAAATATGTCATATATTGTTGTCTTCATATGACAACACGACGACTCAACGAAGCTGGAGACGGGGCGAGGCTAGCGGCAGCGAGGCGAGGCTGGCGGAGGTAGGGCGGCGCGGCGAGGCTAGTAGAGGCAGGGTGACACGACGAGAGGCTAGCGGCGGTGACTCTCTTGCAAACAAACAACAGATTTGATCGTTTGAGACTTTGGGTGAAAGAAAATTAGGTTTTTGACATTTTATTTTTCAATTTTCATTTTTAGTAAGAAAGCAAAACTGAAAAGGGAAAGAAAAAATCAAAAAATGAAAAATAAAATAAACCAAGCCGGTTTGATCGGTTTTTCCGGTTTGTCCGGTTCACCGGTTCCCGCCCGGTTCAGAACGGTTCGTAGCCGGTTCTTGAGTAGCCGGTTTTCAGAATCAACTCGGACCGGAAATCTGGCCGGTTCCCGGTTCAACCGGTCCGACCGGCCGGTCCGGTCCGGTTTTCAGAACACTGATAAAATGAGTGGCCTTTCTATACTTCAACAGACTAAGTTACATCCTCTTTAGAATCTTTACTATCTTAGGGTTCATCTTTGTTGCATATTGACTATACCTTTTTTGCATAATGAGTTTGGTAAGTTAATGGGGGTCTAAGATTTGTTGATATTAAAAGCCACTATGGAAGGATTTGATACTTTCGAACATGGAAATACCTCTAACAGAACAGAACTACATATAATTGGTGTAACTAGATAATTTTTGAATGAGCATCTTAAAAATGCATCAGATAGTGTCTTTTGAGGCAATGTTGAAGAACATGATCCTGCAGTTTCTACCACGGCATGCTCTTTGATGCAGAATGACTTTGTTACGCAACTTAACCAATACACAGGCTGTTCATAATTAAGGTCTGAGTACTAATTCCAGAACATAATCATCTGGTTCTTAAAACAGTTGTTAGATGACTTTGTTAAGACAAAGTCATTTTCCATTTGGCCTTAAGCAGACTATCAGTTTTGTAACTCCCACAGTGGAAACATAGTTTGTTCCTGTATATAGTTGTCAATCCCTATTATCCTAGTTGTGTAAAAATTGGAATATGATTAAAAAATCATATCAATAGGAGGGTAGAATATTATGTTTGTTATTTCTGGTACATTTGTTCCCTTTTTTTCCTCTCATCATGTCAAAGCTTAACTATTAGTCTGCAAGTACTCATTTCACTTGCTCATCATTGATTCTTATTCACTGTTGAAAAAGACTGCTAGGCCACGGTCTGTTGTTTCACTATGGAAAGCGCAGATTGAAGAACCCAAGTTCAACCAAGTAGATCCTGCTATTGTCATTGTTGATAAACCTACAAGTATGTTTCTCTGATCTTCTTCAGAATTATTATGTCGTGAACAAATTGTTGTTTTTTTAAAAAAAATGCATAAAGTAAACATGATTTGTATTACTTGTAGCATTTGTTAAAAAAGGCAATCCTGGTCTGGATTGTAACTTCTTCCTTATGGTTTGGTGGGCTTCTTCTCTTCCTTTTTCTCATCCTCTTCTTGCTCCTACTTTTTCTCCCCTTCCACCCAGCTCAAAGCAGTTGACCTGTGTCAACCTGCACATTATGCCAGGTCATTGGGATTGATACAGTAATTGGAACCATTCTGATCAGGGAGAAAATAAATGGCACCAATTCTATTGTTCATAATTAATCACTTCAACTATTTTGGTTAAAATAAATACTCATAATAGAATTGCACTTCTTTTAAAAAAAATCAGTTCAACTGGTTTATGCTGACTAGTATTTGCTGATTATCATTGCATCTGACCAGTTCTAGACCTTTTTAGGTTTTCATAAAGAAAGGTACTGTCCGAAGTATTACCATTGTAGTGCATAAACGTATCCCACAAAAGATGCTTTTTCTCATCAGCAATTTAATTATCTGTCTCTTGAATAAGCAGCAGTTAATTTAGAAAGTGTTTTTTGAATATATTGTCAAACTTGCATGAGTATCTTTTTTTACAGGTAAGGCTTCTTGTTTAAATGAAAATATTTAAAAATTATTTTTGTGATGGGACTGTTCTTTGTTGAGGCAATCTTGTTTAAATGTTTATGTTGATATTGCTAGCTCGGACCTTTCAATGGGAACTGATTATTGATAATGGACATTAGTCTGGCTTCTTTTGTCAGAATACAATTTAGTTGCAATAGGACAGTCTGTATCTTCCAGCTTAGTTACAATGGGATTCTGTGCTTAGCTATTCCTTTCCCCAGGGACACGGTATAAGCTTTTTGCTGCAAATGAAGGTGACAAGCAACAATTACTGTGGTTCTTGAGAGCTTGTAGAGGAATTTTCCAGGTATTCAACACTTGTAAAGATCCCTCCTAACTATGATTTGATTTTTTAATGCAACTGAACATACAATCTCTGAGTAAAGTTCAAACTATTTTCTTCTCTAACAAAATTTGTCTATCATTACATAGCATTGATATTTGGAACTCTGTTTGAAGTACATAGTATTAGTTTTTTAATTGGCTTTCTGAAGTACTGGAATTCTAGTTATTTATCTACTTTCTTCTGCTTCTTGTTAATTGCATTATCTTATTCCAAATCATTTCCATTGTACAGGTCCCCACTAGTCTTTCAGAAACGCCGATAGGTGCTTCAATGCCCAATCCACAACAAACAATCTCTAATGTTTCAACACAAACAGAAACTGCGCCTATACACACACAAGAACATATAGAAATGGAGATGGCTATAAATGCCTCCATACAAACGACTATGGCAGAGGGAGTGCCTCCTGTTCAATCTAATCCACAAACTAGTGACACAAATGGTTGGGGAACCTCTTCAGAAAATACAGCGGATAATGGCTGGGCTCCCCAGTTTGTTGATACTACTTCAAAGATGAATAATAGAGTGCCCACAGACGAACCAGATGCAACTGGATGGGCTGTGCCTGTGGTTCCATCGAGTGCTTTGCCATCTCCTATCCAGAAACTTGAACCTGCAGTTATTCAACCATCTCATCAATCTCCTTCCACTACCGTAGCTCCTTCTGCCCCTCCTATATCCGAGGACACATTGCTTGATGGCCCTATCCACTATCCATCCATTGATAGCAGCCCCATAGATATGAGCATGGCAATGGCACAGATTGTTCACGATAATGCTGAATCTGAAGATGTTGATGCATCCTCCAAAACCGAGTCGAGTGGAGAAAAAGCAGGCAGCAGTAGCACATCTAGCTGTTGCGTTATCTGTTTGGATGCTCCAGTGGAAGGGGCATGCATTCCTTGTGGGCATATGGCCGGTTGCATGTCATGTTTAAAGGAGATTGAAAGCAAGCAATGGGGATGCCCCGTTTGCCGTGCCAAAATAGACCAAGTTGTAAGGCTTTACGCTGTTTGATGGATGATAATCTGAGTTGCAAGATTCTTCTAGTGCTAAGTGGTCAACTGAATCTTTTTCTGAAGTTGTGCATATCAAAGGATTAGGTGTGGCATGCAGGTTGTGAACAATACCTACATTTATAATATTTTATGCCAAGAATTTGGTGTAATGCTGCTAGTAAAATATTTTGATGTAAAAATTTCTGGATTATTGGGCTGCGGATTGTAGAAATGAGAATAAAGATATGCGTGAGTTAATTCCTGTTATTAAGTTTTATGATGTGTGGTTTTCTTTATCGAGCTTGCAATCTTAAATAATTTTTTTTAATATAAAGAATATAGAATTTGAAAATCAAATTCCTGTGTTTTGGGAATTCCTGAAATATACCTCCTGGTTTAGGAATTTATAAAAGGTGTTTGTTTTGGGCCAAAAAATGAAAAGGGCATCCAAATTATGAGTTGCTTTTTTGAATTTTTTTTTCCCCATCGTAATACTCCTGATCTAATCGTGCGTTAATTTAAAGTGATTTGGATTATGTGTTAAATAATTTTGATCAAATAGATATGCAACATAATGATTTTAACCGTGAAAGTGAATGGATTAATGAAAATATTGATCGTCAATCGGCGACACGTCCAATGTTCGATCGTCGATCAGACACCACCGGCGATCTGCGATCGCTTTCCCGAATCAAACTATACCTGGGAGGATGGTGAACTCGTCGAGATCACTGACAATGGTGAATCCGTTGTTATCAACTATCAATAATGTAAGATCGTAATTGCAGTGATTTTCGACGGGTTCACTGTATCTCTCAAGGTATAGTTTGATTCGGGGCGGCGGCCGAAGGTATCCAATCGACGATTGGACGTCGGACGTGCCACCGATTTACTGTCAAAGTTTTCATTGAGACATTCATTTTCACCATACGTATCATTACTCTTTGATATAATAGTTGGGTAAAAAAGGTGATTTGCTCGTTCAACATTTCTGTTAATTCGTTTTAAGATCAATATCAAAGAATAAATTTATGATGATTCCTGACGGGTTCACCGTGCCTCCTAGAATATAGTTTGGTTCGGGGCTACGGTTGAATGCCGCTGACCGTGTCCAATCGACGATTGGACGTCGGACATGTCGCTGATTTAAGATCAAAATTTTTATTGAGGTATTTATTTTTATGATATTATGTATCATTACTCTTTAATATAATAGTATGGGTAAAAAAGATATTTATTCGTTCAGCATTTCTCTTTATTCGTTTTAAGATGAATATCAAAGAATAAATTCGGAGCTCCTAGTTTATTCGTTTTAAGATCAATATCAAAGAATAAATTCGGGGCTTCTAATTTGAATATTGTGATTAACGTCAAATGAACAACACACCGACGAGACGATGACACTGGTGATATAATAATATTGAGTTTAGAATTTTTGGTTCAATAAAAATAAATTATATATATATATATATATATATATATACCTCCGATTCCACTCCCTCGGAAGAGGCCCTCGTTTGTGATCTGCGATGGAGCGAGAGCAGCGTTCTTCGCCTTGCCATCGCTCCTCCCTTCCTCCCTCTCTCGTCCTGATTAATTTCAGGGTTCCAATTATAGCATTCCCATGTAATCGGGTGATATCTCTTGCCGTAATCCGAGTTGTTTGCTTCCGACCTTTGAGGGATTCCCTCCACCCTCCTCCACCTTCTTCCTCCTCTCGTCTCTTTGGATGTTGCGCTTCTATCTCGAGTCGGTTCTTTGCGATATTTGCTTTTGATGCTTTTAGGAATATCAGCGGGTAGATTTCCGTCAATGGGATTGGTTGCTCACTTGGTTCCTATTGGATCATGCGTTATTTCTTGGGGTCTGGGTTGTCTTGATTAAAGTGGTTGACATCTCCACTCCCCCCACTCGGTTCTAAAATTCTAGCTGGATATATATTTGTCCAAGTTTGGGATCTCGCAACTGAGTAAGGATTATTTCTAACCGAAACATCTTGTAATGAGTAGAAAAGAACCACGTTGCGATTATAGAAATTTATGTGTTTCTTGCCGAATCATTTGCAGCAGAGAGACCATCGTTCCGTACTACTTGCCCTTGCTTCTTGAGAAAGAGTTTACAGTTGCGTGTATAAATCCTAGTTTTGGACATTGAGGTGGATTTAAGTTAATTATCTCGTGATTGCTGATGGATTCTGCGAGGAGTTGGTTGCACAAGCTCCAGCCTAGGGAAAAGTCTACATCCAAGAAGAATGAACTTGGATCAGATGAGCAGGATGAAAATGAAGAAAACCTTTCGAAGGCTACAAGGGAAAAGGCAGCTGCTGCCAAGCAGTACATAGAAAATCATTACAAAGAACAGATGAAAAACTTGCAAGAGCGCAAGGAAAGGTATAGCGTCCATGAACTTTCTACCCAGTTACTTCTTCCTTTCCTCTCGTTTGAAGATCTTGGATTGGATGGCATATCTTTGTCCTTTTGCTTTTGGTTATTTTTTTTTGAGAAACCAAGCCAAAAGAGAAAAACTGCATGACGACCTCAGTGAGGCCTAACATTTGACTATGTTAAAAAATTTCAAGAACCAAATTCAAGATTTATTGAACTACTTTCTAACATAAAGGCTACATTTTTTCTTGTATTGTTGCCACTGCCACGATATTTCTATTCATAGTTGTTGCACTTCTGTAAGTGGTGTTTATCCAATCATTTTGTGTGTTGCTATTTGGGATGTTGTTAGGTACTACAACAGCAAAAAGATGAGGCTGTCACCTTAGCAGCCCCTCCAGGGCGGCCCCACGCATTTTGGAAGAGGGTAAATTGGGGGGCATATGCCTAGTACAACGACCCTTTGTATGGGAGAGGTCATACACCTAGCAAGGTATTTTTACACCCATTGAGAATTGATCCCAAGACCTATTGTAGAAAATGTTGTTAGGTACTATAGAAATAAAATTTGAGAGTTTGAGAGATTTGAAGGAGTTTATAAAGATTAAGAAAGAATTAAATGGGCGATGAAATAGGGATCAAAGCGAGTGTTCATAGGCTGAAACGACCATCGAGCAACTGCTAACTACTTTTTTTACTGTCATGGACAGCATATACTAAATTCCACTCTGCACAGGCAGTACACATCTCACATTGGATGGCATGGGTAATTCACTTGTGAGTTTGATTTTTGGGAGGTTTGCAAACTTGATGGATAATTGAATGGGGACGAAACCAATTAAAATCAGTTGCTAGCCATTTCTGGTGGTTATGCTTTATATATTTCCTAGCCCTATTATTTAGTGTGCAAATGGTGTATGTTATGGCCAGGTCAATCTCAAAGAAATTGGGTATTCTCTGTGTTGACAGTTGCTCTAATTGGTACATAGTGCCTGGTATCGTACAAAATTAATCCCTGTTCTAAACCTTTTTGCCACTTAATTTTCATATCAGTCAAGGCCCTATTTATTTGAGGTAATTTCATGATTTGAGGATATTATAGTTTAAAACATTTCAAGAATCAAAAATACAAATTTTCCTCTTACGTCAGATATGTTTGTTTGTTTAGTTCGAATAAAGTCTAGTTGGCATGTGCTTTCCAGTGGGGTTGGGTTACACACCTCTCTATTATGTATTTCAACCTTAAATGCTGACAAGCCTTCTCTATCTTTGCCTTAAGACTTGTTGATGCTACCTCCAGGCCAACTTTAAAGTTGGAAATAACTAGTTACACTCATTGGTAATGATACCAAGCATAGCTTATTGTGAGAAGCCATCCACTTAAGCAATTTTCATTTTAAATTCATTGAAAATACTAACCTAGAGCCAATTCATTTTTGTTGAAGGTAGCCTACGGTGTGCATGAGAGTTGAGAATCTGGTTTGGCATTTATAAAAAATTGATTATATCAAAAGCTTAAGTGATAAGGGGCCCAAATTGTAGATTTCTGGTTTGAGAATGTTTACTTAGTAACATGTAATCAGTTAAATATTTATATGCTACTCCTTTGCAGACGCGTTAGTTTGGAGAAGAAACTAGCTGAAGCTGATGTTTCAGAAGAAGATCAATACAATATTTTAAAGTATTTGGAGCAGAAGGAAACCTTATACATGCGCCTTCAAAGGCATAGAATGGGAGCAGATGATTTTGAATTACTTACAATAATAGGAAAAGGTGCTTTTGGGGAGGTATGCTTTGATTTAAAATTATCACGTTGCATAGCTTTAAAATCATCACGTACAAAAGTTTACTCAATGCTCTCATGCTAAAAATAATTAGTATTTTGAACACGTAAAGATACAGGTTCCCTACCATATGTCAAATTTGAATTTTTGTTTGTTTGTAGTGTGTTCAAAAAATGAACTCTCTTTCTGGGTCTTTTTGGTCTTTAAGTTAATTTTTTAACAGTATCAGGTTGGTTGCAATTCGTTATCAAGTAGCTATCTTCTCCAGCCATATAAAGCTAAATTTTACATGTTGCATGTGTAGATTCAAGGTGATTTATCACTTTTGAGACAAATTGCAATATGGTTCTTTTTATATTTTTGAATTAATTTAAAATTAAAGGCATCAATCATTTAGCTAAAAAAAACAAGACGGGCCACAAACAAAATGTTCTATTTGTTGAGATTGTTGTGCATCTAGGAGGGGGTGAATAGACACAACCTCTAAATTCAAATGCTTGCTAGGAGTTCCACCGCCGGACTTCTTTTCTTGCTAGGACTTACTCCTTTGAGACTTCTCATATTCCAAGAGTTTCACTCCTCCAGGACTTCATCTACCAGGACCTCTTGGACTTTAATACCAAGACCTCAGTTCACGTACCGTACATTTGCTCTTCCAGAACTTCTCATCTGCCAAGACCTCTTTGACTTTGGCTGCCACGAGTTCATTCCGGGATTTCTTGTCCGCCAACAACTCTTGAACTTCATAGCTACTAATTGATTGTTTCCTTGTATTACATGGGGCATAGCTAATATTTTAAATAATCCATTTTAATTGTGAAATTATTTGATCATTGTTATTGAAAATTAATTATGCTCTATGATCTAATTAATGATAACATTTTTTTTTGTTTGTTAATATAATATTGCACCCACTTAAGAAAATTTCTGGCCTCGACACCAATGGCGGCTCTAGGGAGTACGAATAAGCAAGAGAGAGGTTATGGGAGAAGAGGGGAAGGGCTTCGGGTGAGATCAGGAGGAGGAGGAGGAGGAAGAGGGAGAGTTCCCAGGTTCAGAGCACTGAAAAGGAAGAAATTGTGAGAAAACACGGGATGGGGAGGGATTCTATTGCCAAAAACCCAAATATATAGTCCCAGGTTCATAGAACTAAAGGAGTAAATTATGAGAAAATGAAGGATGGGGCGGGATTCTAATACCAAAACCCCCAATCTGTATTGGATTGTCAACTGAACTCATTTGGTTTGTTCTAACCTCATCATTCACCTTGGATGCTATAAGAATTGAGTAATGTGGCTTCACAAATGAAATTGTAATTTCATTCTGTCTTTTAATCATTTTATCTTAATTTTAGCATGTACTTCATGTGCAGGTTAGAGTTTGTCAGGAGAAAGTAACTGGTAATATATATGCAATGAAGAAGCTTAAGAAATCAGAGATGCTTCGCCGAGGCCAGGTTGAGCATGTTAAGGCTGAAAGGAACTTACTTGCTGAGGTTGATAGCAATTGTATAGTGAAGTTATATTGTTCCTTTCAAGATGATGACTACTTGTATCTCATCATGGAATACCTACCTGGTGGGGATGTAATGACATTGCTTATGCGGAAGGATACACTGACTGAAGATGAGGCTAGATTTTATATTGGTGAATTAGTTTTAGCAATTGAATCTATCCATAAACATAATTACATTCACAGGTTTGTGGAATAACTCTAAATATTCTTTGCAGACCTATTTTTTCATAACATCTAAAAGCTGTAATACTCTTTCTTATCAGGGATATCAAGCCTGATAATCTATTACTTGATAGATATGGACACCTAAAGCTGTCAGATTTTGGATTATGCAAACCGTTGCATTGCAGTAATTTTCCAGATTTACAAGAGAAGGATACTGCTAGTGAAAGAGACTGCAGCGGATCTTCACAGAATGATGGGTGGCCATCAATACCGAAACTTACACAACAGGAACAGTTAGAGCACTGGCAAAGAAATAGGAGAAATTTGGTAATCTTCATTGATTAATTATTCTTCAGTATCTGTATTGTAATTGAAGTAATTTTGGTCTGCTTGTTTATGGAGATCCATGAATACTTTGTCTAACTCACAATTTTGGTTACTGTGATGAAAGAATTTGATAATGCCTTTACTGACATGTCAAAGCTAATAATTTACAGGTATATACTCCATTCAAATCCATTAGAACATGCCTGGAAATTCACCTTAATCATTTTTGTTATCGAAGTCAGATGGCATAATTATAAAGTCATTATGCTCCATGAGAATCATATGAGAAACTTCATTTTATGCTAAAGAAAAGAGAATCTTCTTGAATGCATTGCTAGATGGTCGTACTCCAGAGATTTAGTAACTATCTGCTTGTCATTTTAGTAATTTTAACATTTACACTGAGGTGCAATCTTTTTCTAGTTTAGTTGCATTAAGGCACATGTACAGTCTCTCCGGTATTTTTTTTTATCATATCAATGTCTAGACTGATGATATAATTTACCTTAAACTGATAACTATATTACAAAATGCTACTTGGGCAGCATCTTGATGGACCAATTTTCTAACTAAAACAATATCAATAAAATGGAATCAAGAAGGTTGCTTAAAGCACTTTTTATATCTTATCACATCCAGCCAACTATCGATTGAGTAATAGTTGGATATACAATACTATACTATAACAACAACCACCAAATCTTATCTGGCTATCCCACTAAATGAGGATTGGCTAAATGAATCCTCCTATGTCATTGGATTATTGTCGACTATACCATTATATTTAAACAAATTTTATCTTATTTTATCGTTGCTAATCAAGTCTTTTTTGATCTCCTCTTCTTCATTTAATGTGTATTTGTCATTGTTTCATATTGTCTAACTGGAGCATTTATTAATTGTCTAAGTACGTGTTCATATCAGCTAGTGAAATGTTGATTGTTTTTATGAAGTGTTGATTGTTTTTTGGTGGGCCCATAGGGTTGATTTAAGTTAGTGAGATTGGTTTAATAGTTTAAGTTGAATAATTTTTTGTGTTTTATACGTGATTTGCTCTTATGAGCTTCTTGTCCCAGTTTTTTGTTTTCATTATCAGTTTTATTTTTATTCTTTGTGGAAAAGGGCCCAGATTCAATATTCTATTTCAATGGAATAAATTATGTACAATGTGAAGAATTACATGCATATGGCTTCATTATTATTATTATTTCTTTAAAAAAAGGACCAAAAGAAAAGAAGATGAATCTATAGTTCTAAACCTGTAAGAAGTTACAAGAAATGAAATACTACAGTGAAAGGTAGATGTAGTTGTTGATTATACGGGATTTTAACAAGTGTATCTACTGAAAATTGCATTTTTCAAAACCTGTTTGTTTCACTGGTTCCAGAGCTTGTACCCAAATAACGATTGTAGCCTCATTTGCCCACACTTCAAATTTTAGGAACTACTCTACTGGTAAAGCAAAACTTTCATCGAATCTGATTATGTAGACAACTCATTTCATACATGAGTAGCTATTTCATTCTTCAAATACTGATGAATGAATTTCAGAACAAACAAAAAGGATTATGGTAACTCCTCTTAGTTTCTTATTAATCTTGGTCATAGGGGAAGCTAGTTGATAGGAAAGAAACACACACGTGTATTACAGAACCAAACTTAGATCCTTGCGCTTAATTTTCTAACATAAGTACTAAAATAATACCTATTTGGGATTACATTATATATTCTATACTCCCCCTGTTGAAGTAAAGATTGCAATCTATGGTCAATTAATCACCAAAAAAAAACTTCCACAAGGAAGGATGGAAGCATTTTGGTACATGATCTTCTTTCATAGAGACAACTAGGATATTAGGTTTACAAAGAAAATTTTAATTTATTACTGATAAGAGTTAAACTAGGATTCCATTTTCTTCTCTCTTACAATATTAATAAAGAGAGAGAGAAAATAAAAAGAGAATGTTTAAAGTTCTAAGTCTATAGCATAAGGCTAAAGATAAAAAACATTGGATAATAGAAAGTAGCTTATCTATCTCTTAAATGTGCAATCAACAAAGAGAATCAAAGAAAAATGTAGCAGATAAAAAGTGAAACTAGATTTCCAACATCTACTTTCTGTGAGATTAAAGGATAAATGCCTGGAAAAGAGTAAACATCTGATATTCTACACCAATAAAAGGGAGATATAAAGAGGAGTTTGCAATATTCTGACATCAATAAAGAAGAGAGAAGATGTTAGAAAAAAAAAGAAAACAATCTTAGAGAAGTCCTAAATTCAATACATGAGAAAATGAATAAAAATGAAGATGAAAGGACTTAGAAATACATCAATTTGAGACAAAGGTGAGAGGAAGATGCAGTGCAGTTCTAAATCTGCATTGTCCTTGATCTGCCCAGTTCATATGGAACTAAGCCTAACATTAAAATAACAAATAGCATTGCGACTCACACGTTATCTCTAACATCCATGAATACATTAAAGATTTTTTTTAGAACTACATGTTAAAGGATATAGATAATTCAGAGTATTCAGGAGAACTTGTGTTATGAGATGCATATCTTAGTGATTTTCAGTTGATCTAATATAATGATTAAATGCAATCGACAGAAAAATGCAATGAGAGTAGTGCTGAGGTTTTACCCTTTATGGAAGCAAATGGACACTTCTGATTTGGATAAGACTTACATTTTGCATATTCGGATAATTACTAGTAAATGTGCTAAGTTACAGATTTATTATGTTGAATAACTGGTTCAAATTTTCTCTTACTATATTGTTGGATGCATCAGGCATATTCGACTGTTGGCACACCTGACTATATTGCTCCAGAGGTTCTACTTAAGAAGGGTTATGGAATGGAGTGTGATTGGTACGTAATAAACCTGTTACAAATTACAATAATTGCAACAATCCTTGTGCTCTAATTGTGTTCGTATTGTTGTAAAGGTGGTCACTAGGGGCCATCATGTATGAAATGCTTGTTGGCTATCCTCCATTTTACTCTGATGAACTTATGGCAACATGCAGGAAGGTAACTTGTTTCATATTTTAAGTGACAACTATGTTAGTGTTCCAGTACTCCATGCCAACCTTCAAAAGTTTGAACTTGTTTTATATTTTATCTCGGTTTGCAAATTGACTAGTTGATTGCCTATGCTTTATTTCCATGTCATATTATTCTCAAACCTCAGTTCCATTTTGGCATGGAAGAATTGTGTTGATGAAGTTACAGATTGTTGATCCTTTGCCATGTTAATGTTTTCCTGGTTTAGGGATATATTCATCAGATTCTTTTTTTTTTTTTTTTTGGACGAACAAGTGGGGAAGATTAAGTGTTCCCTACAATAATATATTAAAGACATGTTAGTTTCTAACTCAAAGTTTGTTACATGCCAAGTAGAATGTTCAGATAAAACTCAGAACTCAAAATACAAAGCAGAGTTGAACACAAAACATCAACGAGGGAAAGAAGATTATCAGGATATCCTTGTTGAAGGCAGC
>JAGFNQ010001412.1:419509-439240 GCA_024364735.1 Boesenbergia rotunda | reverse complement strand
TTGCAAAGCATAGAAAATTCTTTATTATGCTCCTTTAGTTATTCCGCAATAAATTATGTGAACCATGTATGAATTTAATTAGACTTGTATTTCGTGGTGCCTAGTATGCTTGAAGTAGTTTACTTACCTGACTTAATATTGATTTTGTGAATGCTTGAATGTCATGAGTCATCTACTTGTAATATGGTAATTTAGATCCATGCTTAAGCTTTAGAGATAAGAACTTGATACTTTTGATTTACATGCTAAATACATAGGATATGCTTGTTCTAAGATATATGCACCATATAGAATGACATGTAGTAGCTATGAATGCCCTTAGATATGAATAACGAATGGTTTCCATAAGAAGTTGATATACAAACTTGGCACTTTCATGTTTATGCTTTTACATGTTGGTTTTTATGATTTCTAAGTTGCTATACATGCTAGAAACCCCTAAAAACATGTATCAAATGCCCTAGAATCATTGTAGACCTGTTAGGAAGATTAGATATGAATTTATGGAGCATTTGGTACAGAATAGTTCGACTTTGGCACATTCTGAAACTCTGAAATCTGGGTTTTCAGAACTACCAGTCGACTGGGAAAATACCAGTCGCCTGGTATCGAGCACAGAAACATTCTGTGGCCCGACCAGTCGACTGGCATATAGCAGTCGACTGGTACTATGTAAAACAAAACTGTTGTAGAGCAGCTGGTTAGTGCTTTAGCCATGCAATATAGAGGTTGGGGGATCAAGTCCTGCTAAGATAATAAAATACAAATTTTGCTTTATTTTAGGCTAGTTAGTACTTTCGACATGATTATAAATTGTTAGTTCAGCAAATAGTGAAATAAGAATTTTTTTTTAAAATTCTCCCAGTTGGTTTAGCATTATAAGAAATCATTAATTAGTCAGTTAGTCAGTCAGTTAGTAGTTAGTAGCGATCCGCCTTACAGCTTAGCACCAGAAGACGGGTTGTTACACGTAGTACGTGTGACTAAATAGGATTTTGATTTATGTTGGCCGTCTATAATTAATCAATTAATTATAGAACGATCATGAGTGGCACCTAGTAGTACATCATGATCCCCAATTAATCGAAAGATCAACGGTTGACCTCAGAAACAATTCTGAAACCCTTCAGCAGCTATAATGAATCGTGCCCCATTCCCTTCACCATCTTATACCCACTTGGTTCAGGACATGGTCTATGTGTGTCAGTCCCCACTAGGCTGACTACGTCACACCTAGCCCAAGTAACGTTTTCTCGTCCTACGGATTCTAATTACTCTCATGTATTTAAGAGATTCATACTCTGAACATGTCATGCTCTGGCCAGAGGCTTCGAGTAACAATCCGACGATAGGCCTCGGGTATACATCTCCTCGCAAGGAGTGGTGAATCCTTTGTAGGCTGTTCAAACATCTTCGGGCACTTCGGCTTATACCCAATCATCCTGGGTCCACACCTCCTTGGAGATGCTTGCTTAAGATGTCAAAGTATAAGTCTCCATGACCAAGATGACTTGAACACCGCAAGTCAAAGGAACATCGCACTTAAGCTGCAGTAAGAACTTCACTGACATATCTATATGTAGACTACCATATGAAGTTTTACAGCCAGTCACTCCAATGAACTAGTTCCCTTAACTAGCATTCATGTTTATCTCCGGACATCTCAATGTCACCAGCCAGTGAGAATCAGCTGATTAGAGAATAACCCATGCTAGTCTCAACAGAATTGATAGTGTCCGTATTTATCAATTCATCGACTAGGGACAATTTCAATACTTCACAATTGCACATGTAGAGATAATCACTAGTTGTGAATTCATCACAAATTCTCTCATGCTGTGAATTGTATTGCGGACATTCAGTAAATGAGTTTAAGATCTCAATCAAATACACAAACATGTATACTCAAATAGTGAATATTCATTTATTAAAATAAATGATTACAATCATAAGGCGATTGCCTTAGGACACTTCTCTCATATCACTAACAAACTCCCACTTGGCCTAATGCCAATCGCTACGGTACCCAATACCACAGGCTCTAACATGACCCTCAAACTTGCTTTGAGGCAAGGCCTTAGTTAAAGGATCCGCTAAATTCCTTTCAGTGGGAATTTTCTCAATTTGTATATCATTCCTACTTATAATCTCTTCTGATCATATGATAGCGGATAAACAATGTTTGGATCGCTGATGAGACCTTGGTTCCTTCGCTTGTGCAATAGCTCCATTGTTGTCGCAATAAACCGGTATTGCTTCATCAATGGTTGGAACCACACCAAGTTCTGAGACCAACTTCTTAATCCTGACTACTTCCTTTGCTGCTTCCGAAGCTGCAATATATTCCACTTCCGTGGTAGAATCTGCTACGGTGTCTTGCTTGGAACTCTTCCAACTTATTGCGCCTCTATTCAAAATAAATATGTATCCAGACTGAGATTTGGAGTCATCCTTATCTGTCTAGAAACTGGCATCTGTATACCCATGTATTACCATATCACCTTCTCCATAAATTAGGAACACATCCTTAGTTCTTCTTACATACTTGAGGATTGTCTTGACAGCCACCCAATGATCCATTCCAGGATCAGACTGGTATCTGCTTGTGACGCTCAGAGCATACGATACATCGGGCCTAGTACATAACATAGGATACATGATAGATCCTATCGCGGATGCATAAGAAATCTTATTCATGCAAATCCTCTCGTCTTCTGTGCGCGGACACATAGACTTCGAAAGGTTGATCCCATGCCTGATGGGAAGGTAACCTTTCTTGGATTCCGACATGCTAAACCTTTCTAGCACTCGGTCTATATATGTAGACTGTGAAAGACCAAGCAATCGTTTTGATCTATCTCTATAGATTCTAATCCCAAGGATATAGGTTGCTTCTCCCAGGTCTTTCATGGAGAAAATTTTGGACAACCAAATTTTAACTGACTGTAAGACTGATATATCGTTTCCTATAAGTAATATGTCATTGACCTATAACACTAGGAATACGACTGCACTCCCACTAACCTTCTTATACACACAAGGTTCGTCAGGATTTTGTGAGAAATCAAACTTTTTGATTGTCTCATCAAAACGGATGTTCCAGCTCCTAGATGCTTGTTTTAGTCCATATATGGATCGTCGTAGCTTACATACTTTAGTTTTATTAACCGATGTGAAACCTTCAGGTTGTATCATGTATACATCCTCAAGCAGGTTTCCATTAAGGAAAGTTGTTTTCACATCCATTTGTCATATCTCATAATCATAATGAGTTGCTATGGCCAGGAGCATCCGAATGGATTTAAGCATAGCTACTGGCGAATAGGTTTCATTATAATCAATTCCTTGTTTCTGACGATATCCTTTTGCCACTAATCTAGTCTTAAAGGTAACAACATTACTTTTCATGTCGGTTTTCTTCTTGAAAACTCATTTGCACCCTATGGGCTTAATCCCTTCAGGTGGGTTAACCAAGTCCCATACTTGATTTTTGTACATGGAATCCATTTCCGACTTCATGGCTTCAAGCCATTTATCCTTTTCTGAATTTTCTAGAACATCTTCATAATTGATAGGTTCGTCATTGTTAATGAGTAACACGTCGTTCGATTCACTTATGAGAAATCCGTATCTCTCTGGAATATTGTGTGTCCTATCAGACCTACGAAGAAGTGGTGTTGTTTTAGGTTCAACTGATAGCTCATTATTATGAGTTATTGGTTGTGGGTCTAGACTAGGTGTCTCTGTAATGTCTATTGGAGTTTCTTGAACTTCTTCAAGTTCAATGCTACTCCCACTGTTTTCTTGTAAAAGAAATTCTTTTTCTAGAAATACAGCATGCCTTGAAACAAACACCTTTTGTTCCAAGGGATGATAGAATTGGTAACCTTTCGTTTCCTTAGGGTATCCAATAAATAGACATTTATCAGACTTAGCATCCAATTTGTCTGATACAGTCCGCTTTACATAAGCAGGACAGCCCCATATCTTTATGTGAGATAAATGAGGTTTCTTACTATTCCACGTCTCATATGGAGTAGTAGAGACTACCTTGGTCGGGACTCTGTTTAGTAAGTAAACAGCTGTTTTAAGCGCACAACCCCAAAAGGATTTTGGAAGAGTTGCATGATTCATCATAGATCTAACCATGTCCATCAAGGTTCGGTTACGCCTCTCAGATACACCATTATGATGTGGTATATATGGCGGAGTCCATTGAGACAATATCCCATTGTCCCTAAGATAATCTTGAAACTCTTGACTTAAGTATTCACCACCCTGATCGGATCGAAGTATCTTAATACTTTTGCTAAGCTGTTTCTCTACTTCACTTCTGAACTCTTTGAATTTCTCAAAAGCTTCAGATTTGTGTTTCATTAAGAACACATACCCGAATCGTGAGTGATCACCGATAAAGGTAATGAAGTAGTTATAACCTCCTTGTGCAAGAGTTGACATTGGTCCACATACATCAGTATGTATTAGACCAAGCAATTCTCCCACTGGTTTACCTTTTCCGGAAAAGGGTAATTTGGTCATCTTGCCTTTTAAGCATGATTCGCATGTATCAAGTGAACCGGGTTCAAATGATTCCAGAATTCCACATCGGTGTAATTTGGTCATGCGTTTCTTACTTACATGGCCAAGACGACAATGCCATGTATAGGAGTCTATTTGATTATCTATTCGAGCACGTTTGTTGCTAACTTCGATATTGAAAACGTCACCGGATAAATCTAATGTGTAGATACCATTGCATAAAGTTCCAGTCCCATAAAGAACACCATTTAAAGTTATGTAACAACAATTGTTACTAAAAGTTAAATGATAACCCTTTTCATTCAAACATGAAATAGATACAATGTTCTTTATTAACGAAGGAACAAAATAACAATTATCCAATTCTAAGACAAGTCCAGTAGGGAGCTTTAGCAAATATGTTCCGATGGAAACAGCAGCAATCTTTGCTCCATTTCCAACTCGCAAATTCGTTTCTCCTTGACAAGTCTTCTTCTATTCCTTAGCCCCTGTATGTTATTACATATATGTGAGCTACACCCAGTATCAAGTACCCAGGTGTACGAGGAAATAAAGTGACATTCAATAACGAAGATACCTGAAGAGGATGGGGCATCGGATGCCTTCTTCTTCAAGGACTCAAGATAAACCTTGTAGTTTCTTCGCCAGTGGCCCTCCATGCCACAGTGATGGCAAGTGCCTTTTGGTGCCTTTTCAATCTTAAAGGTGAAGAGGAGTTTGGAGACCTCAAACCTTTCGGATCTCGCCTGCTAGTCAAACAGCTCATGAAGATGGAAGATGATGGTATGAGCATCCATATGCTCATGCTGCTTTTGTAGCTTAGATACCATAGCGGCCAGCATGATGCAACTCACAAGTTCAGAATCGGTCACATATTTCTTATAGGCCACTAACTGGTCTGGAGTTGCATCTTCAGGAGGATGGTTGAGAAGTTGTTCTTCAAGGACATAAGCAAGCTTTTCTGCCTTGAGGACTATCCTCAGGTTTCGAAGCCAGTCCATGAAGTTTGGCCTAGTCAGCTTATTGGTGTCCAAAATGGAACACAAATTCAGAGAAGACATGATCAGGTGATTATCCTAGAAATACAAATTGAGCTTATGTGATAAGAATGATAAAAAATGCATCAATATGCATTAATTAAACCCTATTTATTTTTCGAATTGAATAACCCTTTTTATCAATTCGGGAGATCGTAGGAACATCTCCAAATAGGTTGATATTCAACCATAGATAAGAACAACCATGGCTAGAGTCCATCAAGTTATTCTTAGCTATGAAGGTAGGTAATTATACCGATTACATATGTAACTATCACATTATGCTATCAACTAATTGAATGTTTGCATAAATCATTGAGTTGTTAACTCATTAATAAGTATGCAACAATATACATAGCATCCAACTGCACCTCTCTTTACATCGACCTTGGCTGTGGCACAACAAATCGATGCTCCAAGCTTAAGGCTGACCCATTAATCAAGAAATAGTTTTAATATGGTTGGAGCTCATTCAACCGTTTAGTTAGGCTTGGATGTGTCCAACAACCAAAACTAAGGATTGATCTCTGACTCCAACTATATTAATCATAAACTAATTCCATGGTTTGAACATGTTGAGGTTCAAGCCGGGCATGGATGTGTCCATCAACCCAAACGAGAAACAAAACTCCGGTTCTAACCATATTAATGGAAGATGTTGGCCTTAATATTTTGTAAGGGGTTTTGAGTCTCATCCTTTTTTCTTATGCACATTCATGACATATAATTATGTCATGTTCTAACGATTTCCTTAATAAAGTATGTATGTGACTTAATTTATCAAGTCTCATTAATTGAATTAGGAACCGGATTTCCTGATTCTAATTTCATACTTTATTCAAGGAATTGTTTTGGGAAACAATTTCCTAAATTATCATAATCAATTTCAGAATTAATATGTTTAAGACTTTGATTTCTCTAAATCAAATCTTATTAAATTAAGAGATAGATTCCCTTAATTCAATCACATATTATTTTTATGAAAATCTTATTTAAGGAAATATACAATATAGGAAACAATTTTTCTAATTAATTTTGGAGACAATAATATGTAAGAGCATCACCTTATAAATCAAAGAAGGAAATTATCGTTTGAGAATCACCTCAAAAATTTTCAAGATTTGATCACATATTTTATTTATGGAAAATTAAATAACTTAATTTGGATGGCTCCCCGAGGCTCAATCTAAATTAAATATTTGACAGCTTAAATTCAATTTAGGAAATTTAATTATAACAACTAATTTTAAATTGGACGGCTCCCCGAGGCTCAATCCAAAATAAAGAATTTTGTAAATAATTTAATTTCTAATTATGAATTTAAATGTCAATTAATATTCCCATAATTTGTCTAGACTTTCTTGAAAGAAAGTATCCAAAATTGCGAGGTTTCCATAAATGGAAAGTTTCCAAAAATAAAAGGTTTTCAGAATAATTGTAAGTTTCTGGTACAAAGAAAACATGCGTATTTCCAAAATTAGAAATTTCAAAAATTGGAAAGTTTCCAAAAATAGAAAGTTTTCACAATTATCATAAAATTTCAGAAACAGAGATATTTCAAAAGTTTGCGAAATTTCATGAGGATTTCCAAACTTTGAATTTCCTAAATCGAAAATTTACCATAATTGGAAAGTTTCCATAATTGGAAAATTTTCTAAAATTGAGATCATGACAAAGCTTTCCGCAAAACAATTATATGATTATGTCGAACACAAAACTCACTTTGATACCACTGTTGGGACCGGGTGCATGTTGACATGGATGCGGGTTCGTAATTTTAAAATTAATTACGTGCAGCGGAAGGTTTTGTTGGTGCAGAATGCACCCAAGTCAAACCTGGGTTTTGATATTGGCAAAAGGGTTCAAAAGTTAAGGGTTAGTTGTTGTCTAACAAGCTTCTTGAGTGTACAGGAAAAGCCCTAGCGAAGGAATGCTAGGCACTGGCGTAGGACTGCCAGACAGGAAAAGCCCTAGCGAAGGAATGCTAGGCACTGGCGAAGGACTGCCAGACAGGAGAAGCCCTAGCAAAGGACTGCTAGGCTGGCGAAGGACTGCCAGAAGCTAAGCACCAAGCGAAGGGCAGCTTGGTAACTCAAGACCTGGCGAAGGACTGCCGGGCAAAAGTCCAACTAGAGGATCCGGTTGGCACCAGGTAAACTCTCCCGAGAGGAGTAGGTGAGGACGCGTTCCCCTTGAGGGAACATTAGGCGTCGGTTCGACCTAGGGCTCCATTTTGGAGACCAAAGTCAGAACCAAGACAGCTAAGGCTGTATAAAATAATTATTGTTTTATTGTGTTTTGGACTAACCCTTGATGCAGGACCAAAGGAACGTGTGTCTGCAACTCAGAGAGCCTCAAAGGAGTGAGGCAACAGCTGAGCAAGGCGCCCTGAGTGTCCAGGGCGCCCTCAAGGTGAATCAGAACCAAGCGAAGCAAAATAGGCTTCAGCTGCTTACTGGGCAAGGCGCCCTCAGCAGCGAAGGCGCCTTCGTCAGTGAAGGCGCCTTCAGCAGCCAAGGCGCCTCCAGCTCACTCTGCGAAGCCTCAACTTTATCCACAGCCGAGTCTTCTGCGCGGAAAAAGTCAGCCAAGGCGCCCTCTGCGACCAGGGCGCCCCAGAGGTCAAACCTCATCCCTATTCCGGTGCGATAAGGCTTGACCGAGCGAAGCACGGATCGGGTGACACGTGGCAGGGCGCCCTCGACGACCAGGGCGCCGCTAGGTGCTATAAATACCACCCCTCGACCCCTAGCTTCAACACAGCTTTCATTCAACGCATCCAAACGCTCTGACGACCGCGCTCTGCCCCGGAAACTTCCCGACTCAAGAACGAAGCGCCGTCAACCTCCCACTGCACCGAAACTCGATCTACACCGGGAGTTGGTAAAACAAAGTGTATATTTCTATTTACAGTAATTTTGTAATCTCACTTTGTAACCATTTTGCGCATTATAGAATTGCCCAAAGTAAACGGTCAACGACCGTGGGCCTTGTAGTAGGAGTCGACCCAGGCTCCGAACCAAGTAAAATCTTGGTGTTTGCGTTGTTTGTTTTTATTCCGCCGCGCACTTACTCTTTCTTTTAAATCCGAACATTTTTCGATATTCACCCCCCCTCTATCGGTCTTTCTCGATCCAACAGGTTTAGCATAAATAATTTCTCAAATTATTTAACCACACATCTAAGCATGCAATTTTATCTTGTGTAGACATGATCATATATTTAAAATTTTACAGAAACATAAACTAATTTACGTATTACCTCGCGTAACTCGAAGAAAGGGACGAGATCCAACCGTAAGCATCCCTTGGAAGCTCTGCCTCTATTCACATCCACGCCGAGTATCTTCGGGATGACTTCACAAAGCCACGAGTTTCGTGTTCTTGAGAACTACTAGATTCTCCGAGAACGCGACAAGAAAAATCAAGAGAGAAGTCGGAAGACTAACCACAAAAGGATGGCCGGAATCAAAATTTCGGCGAAGCAAAAGAAGAGGCTTGCGGCAAAAAGATCCTTGCGGCAAACTCTAATTCCGATAGCACCTTCTTCTGGCCAAGAGATGGCCGGAGCATCCTTCTTCGGCAGCAGGTGGTGGTCGGCAGGGAAAGGGCAGGGGCGGCTGACGAGCCCAAATATACTAGATTAATTTGTCACGAAATGTATGGGCTCATCAAATTTAAATATGAATGAATGATAGCTGGAGTGAATGAAAGAATGCTGGAAACCCTTATTACAATCAAAAACTGAAAATGTAATATAGGGGCCACAGGTCGTATTTTTCTCAGGGACTAGTTGAGGTTTATTTGATTCGCGCTTGTATTTGAGTGTCGTTTGTGAATTTTGGGTTTCAAATAGATGTTCGGGTTCTGGGCTGCAATCGGAAATGACGAAATCACAATGGAAAATAATGGAGACCTAACTCATGAACTAACCAAGCGAATGTATTTAATGATTCAACCAATTGGATCACTTACTCCTCTAAAGCCCTTAAGCAATTTGTTTGAAACTGATTTCTGATTTCAAAAGTAAATCAAAATGCCAAGCAATGAAATAAAAGCAGTGATTGAGTTTTCGGAAATAAACTAGCTTGATACAATGAAAAGCATGCAAAATTAAGAACTTGAACAAGTACCAACTTCAACTCAATTTTAGCTACAAGTTTTGGTAGCCAACAAATGCAAACTAAATTCGGAAATGGATGAATTCAGTACCAATTGATTTCAGACAATTATGCACACTAGAAACACTCTATAACTTGGTACCAATCATTGCCTAAACATGAACTTGATACAAAGCGAAGGATTAAGTCAAACTTGATATGCAGGTAAAGGAAGCTTATGTGCCAACTGCTAAAGCTAAATGCTTCAACTGAAACAATTTGATACGCATTGAAACTAACCACCTTAGCTTGTAAGATAAGACCTCAGG
Organism: Boesenbergia rotunda; assembly: GCA_024364735.1. Taxonomy (NCBI): domain Eukaryota; kingdom Viridiplantae; phylum Streptophyta; class Magnoliopsida; order Zingiberales; family Zingiberaceae; genus Boesenbergia; species Boesenbergia rotunda. Next base: position 429,236 of record JAGFNQ010001412.1, on the reverse strand, counting down.
TAAAAGGATAAACAAGGATGAATAAACCTGATGCAGAAGTGAAACAGCAGAAAACAGATTCTGAGTTCCAAAAAGCTAAGGATCAGCTTGATACAAATTCCGAACTGCAGCTAACCATGCAGAACTCGGATGCAGAAAATGCAGCTGACTTGCAGCTTGATACACAATGAAGAGTTGAAATGAAACCAGTATTTAGGACTGAAGTAGATTTGCAGGAATGTTGTTGGCAATTCAGACTCTACAAACTACAATTTGCAGAAATAAAAGTGACTTGCAGATTTTTAAACCAGTTTGCGCAACTGATTTGCAGAATTGAATGCCAAATGCAATGGAAATAAAGCAACTGCAATGGGAATTCAACAGCTCACCTATGTTCATGATTCTCAATTCAGAAACTTTAAGTTAAAATTAAAAATTCAGAACACAACTGGCACGCACAGGGAAAGGGATGATACGCAGCTTGGAAAACTGGATACGCAAGAAGTGAAAACTGAATTAAACTGAATTCAAGAAGTTTGCTCACTAAACATACTACCTATTGATTGCATTGAAGAATTGAACCCTAATTAAACGAAAACAATTCAGCAAATGAAAAGTAAACAGCGGATAGAGAGATTCAGAAACCAAAATTACTGCAGAAACTAGAATCTACTGCTAATAACTGAATTTAACTAAGACTCAGTTTTAATCTTTCATCTCAACTCAAGAACCCTTGCTGTCACTCAAGGATTAACCTCCAATTGAGAAAGAACGATCCAAACAAAAAAACTACAGCAGCTGGATAAAATTCAGAAATAGAATGTTGCGGCACGAATTCAGAAATGAAAATTACATCTAAAGCTCAAAAATTAAATGAGTAAACTATCCTCAATCACTCTATCAGGTCAATAACTTCTTGGTCGTCAAGCAAGACTGAGCCTCGAACCCGCAAGCTCAAAAAACCATTGAAGAACAGCTCAACAATTCAAATCCAACTCACACTCTGAACCAATCTAATTTCTGAATCGATTCCCTCAATCTAGCATTGTCCAATTGTGCGGATGGTGTGGGGATGAACCAAACACTCCAGGGAACCCCTCTGGATAGCTCGGATGGATGAAGGATGAAGCAAAACCGAGATTGAAGCAATAATTGACAGAGCTGCGGAAACCTCACAACAACTCTGTTTTGGCCAATTCGGAGCTGGAAATTCACCGAGAGCCTTCCCAATAGCCTAGCAATTGATCTATTAGAAGGATTGAAGGGTCGCGCCCCTTTGGATGAAGAAATCTAGCTAAAAAGTGAAGAGAAAACGAAGAACGAAGAAGACGGCGAGGAAACGCGACCGGGAGAAGCGCTGGGCATTTTTGATTAAATAGCTATCAATGGACGGCCCAGATTGATCGGAGGAGATCCAACGGTAGATCTTGGTCTGATTTGAGCCAAACTTTTATGATGATGATCTGGGGTCAGGATCTGCCTTGTGGTAGCTCGGATCCTCCAGATATGCAACGGATGGTCCAGATCAACTCTATCTGTGAATGGACGCTCTAGAGCCCTCCTTGCTTGATCCAACGGTTGATTGAGCTCTGATTGGAATGAAACCTTCAGATCTTGATCATAGAGCTTGATCAACCCTAACCCTAGCTCGGATTGCTTCAGATCGTCCCGGATGGCTCAGATCTAGCCGCTCTTGAATCGGACGGCCCGGATTAATTGTAAGCTTGATAATTCGATCCGGTTCACATCCGACTCAAGTTTGACCTAGTATGCCCTAGGTCCAGGATCCTTTCATGCCTACAAAAATATATCAAAAAATTAGTGGCCAAATAATCCAAAAATGTGTAATTTTGCAATTAAGTCCAAAATAAGATAAAGTTCCAAAACCTAGGGTAAAATCATAATTAAGCAATAAAAACATGGGTCAAACATGGATTTTAGCAATTAAAATAATCAATAAAATGGTGCTTATCAGCGGCCCGGCCGGTGCTCCTTCTTGGGGCAGGTTGGCGCACGGCAAGAAGGGGAGAAGAGAAGAAGAGAAAGAGCGGGAGAGAGCCTATGCCTTAGGTCCTTTATATAGTGGCCTCTCAACCATTAAGCCTCTCAAATATGGAATAATTTATTCCATTATGCCAAGTTTGATTTTATATTATGGTTAAAATTATATTTTAATTCATGATAAAAATCAATCAAGTCTCTTCTCTTCTATGGAATAAATTTCCTTATGATGGTAAATCAATCCATGATTGATTTTATAAAATAAACCAATCCATGATTCATTTTAATTTCCATGAAGAAATAAATCAAACCTTGGTTTATTATATAAAAAATTTATATCATCCATAATTTTATAAAACAAATCACACTTGGTTTATTTTATAAATTTGAACCAAAAACTTGCTTCTCTCCCTTTGTTGTGGCCAGCCAAGCAAAGAGGATGGAGGCCCTCTTTGGCCGGCCCATCCAAGCCACGCCCAAATGAATTAAACTTATTTAATTTATCTATTAAGTCTTCAAAAGACTTAGCCATTTTACGCTTCCGATGCGTCTCTGAAAAATTCAGATTCGACTTATCGTTTGGCTCAACCAAACTTAATCTCTCTTGATTGGAAAATCTAATTTTCAACTCGTTTTAAATCCCTCGGATTACTCGTAGTGCGTGTGACTAAATAGGCTTTCGATTTATGTTGGTCGTCTATAATTAATCAATTAATTGCAGAACGATCATGAGTGGCACCTAGTAGTACATCATGATCCCCAATTAATCGAAAGATCAACGGTTGACCTCAGAAACAATTCTGAAACTCTTCAGTAGCTATAATGAATCGTGCCCCATTGCATTCACAATCTTATACCCACTTGGTTCAGGACATGATCTATGTGTGTCAGTCCCCACTAGGCTGACTACGTCACACCTAGCCCAAGTAACATTTTCTCGTCCTACGGATTCTAATTACTCTCATGTATTTAAGAGATTCATACTCTGAACATGTGATGCTCTGGCTAGAGGCTTCGAGTAACAATCCGACGATAGACCTCGGGTATACATCTCCTCGCAAGGAGTGGTGAATCCTTTGTAGGCTATTCAAATATATTCGGGCACTTCGGCTTATACCCAATCATTCTGGGTCCACACCTCCTTGGAGATGCTTGCTTAAGATGTCAAAGTATAAGTCTCCATGACCAAGATGACTTGAACACCGCAAGTCAAAGGAACATCGCACTTAAGCTGCAGTAAGAACTTCACTGACATATCTATATATAGACTACCATATGAAGTTTTACAGCCAGTCACTCCAATGAACTAGTTCCCTTAACTAGCATTCATGTTTATCTCCGGACATCTCAATGTCAACAGCCAGTGAGAATCAGCTGATTAGAGAATAACCCATGCTAGTCTCAACAGAATTGATAGTGTCCGTATTTATCAATTCATCGACTAGGGACAATTTCAATACTTTACAATTGCATATGTAGAGATAATCACTAGTTGTGAATTCATCACAAATTCTCTCATGCTGTGAATTGTATTGCGGACATTCAGTAAATGAGTTTAAGATCTCAATCAAATACACAAACATGCATACTCAAATAGTGAATATTCATTTATTAGAATAAATGATTACAATCATAAGGCGATTGTCTTAGGACACTTCTCTCATATCACTAACAGCTAGGTTCAGGAAATCCCGGTGAGTGAAGCCATGTCCTAACGAGTGAAGCTAGGTGACGGAAATCCCGGTGAGTGAAGCCGGGTCCTAGCGAGTGAAGCTAGGTGCAGGAAATCCCGGTGAGTGAAGCCGGGTCCTAGCGAGTGAAGCTAGGTGACGGAAATCCCGGTGAGTGAAGCTGGGTCCTAGCGAGTGAAGCTAGGTGAAGGAAACCCTGGTGAGTGAAGCCAGGTCCTAGTGAGTGAAGCTAGGTTGAACAAAGTCCCAGTGAGTGAAGTTGGGCATGAAGTCTTGGTCCGGGGGACTGAGCATTAAGTGTACTGGTCGGAGAAGGGCACATGAGCTCTTTCTCCAGGACCGGAATTAGTCAGAGAAGGCTAGGGAGCCTGTTCTCTGGACTTAGGGTTGAAATGGTCGGAGCTGGATCGGTCTGTGGTCCGATCAGGGAGTTGGCACTGACTCCTGGTTGTGGATCATCTAGTGACCGATCCAGGGCGTCTGATCGTTCTGGTGAACGATCAGAAAGAGAACAGAAGGTTTTTGTTTGGCTCCTGATCATTCTGTTGAACAAACAGAGAGGGAACAAAATGTTTCTGTTTGGCTTTTGATCGTTCTGGTGAACGATCAGAGAAATCTCAGAAGATCTCTGTAAGCAACCTGATCGGTCTGTCTGACCGATCAAGGATCGCTGTCTGATCTCCTGATCGATCAGGATGCCTCCTGATTGGTTAGGGAGTGATCTGATCGGTCACTTGACCGATCAGGTGGCTTTGGTTGGGAAAAGCTGCGGGTTGTGGCCTTGAAGTCCTAGTGAACTGGTGGATCGGTCTGGTGACCGATCCCAGTTCTTTGATCGGTCAAACCAGAATCATAACCAATATATATGCAACTAATCTAGTAGGTAGGGTATATCTAATACCAACCAAACCCTAGATAGGTCATATGATGTTTCTAAAGTACACGAGTACTAGCGGTACTCTTCGGATCGGAAGAACAAAAGTCGAGATTGTATAACTGAAGCTTTGGATTTTTAACTTAATGATCAAGCAAGGAATAAGTATCAAGTAGAAAAACAAACAACATAGATTTAAGGTAAACAAACCTGCTCAGATAACAGAATAACCATGTATTTAAAGGAAAAAGGCGCTAGAGAATCAAGCAAGAAATACCCGCCTTAAATGTAGGACGTATCCAAGTAAATCTCACGTCCAGGTGCTCGTATCCACTTAGAGTCATGTACCAATGAAACAATTTAGCTATTTATACAATTAATAAAGTAGCTAAACAAGATACTAAACTTTATTAGGATAAATCCTTATTATAACATCTATTTAAATGAAATCTAAAAACAACTATGAATTTCCTTTTTAACCCATTTAACAAGATTAGGTTAAACATCCAATTCAATCCCGAATCATGGATCTCACGACCAAACTCCAAACACAAATTCCAATTTGAGGGCTCACGACATAAACTTCAACACACCATTAAACCACAAAGGGTGCCTCAACTCCAAATAGAGCTTCATGGCAGGAGACCTAGCATAGGGTTAGCTCACGGTAGCCCATGCAAAGCTGACCAAAAATTCAACTACCCAGTATAGAGCTAACCTCAAGCTTTCAATGAACCTAAACCCAAACCTCAGAGACAGGACATTCACCAAGATTGCCTCACAGTAGGATCCAAGAAAAACCATCCAATGGTTAAAGCTCAAGCTCAGGAGACAACCCACGACAAGCTTATCCAACCCAAAAACAATTCAAAACATGTCATTCCAAAACCTATGACATGCGATAAGAGTTTCCAAATGCAACACATGGCAAAAGCCAAAACACTGCTCAGATTTAAGTCCACGATCAAAGAATCAAAACCTAAACCTAATTCCGATTCAAGCCAAGGAGAAGGGAGAAGCAAAACCTTACAAATCGGCTCAAGGTCACTGGAACTCACAACAATTTGCAAAGCCATACAAATTCCATCAAGTTCAACCCTAAATTTTCCCCTTGTGTTGGCATCGATGTTTGCTGTTTAGAGAGGATAAGGAGAGGAAGTTGAAGAGGAAAACACTGAGGCAGAAGTTCGCTTGCGACGCAGAGGTGGGAGAAGAGAATGTTTCGCGTGTGACGCTAAGGCTTCGACTCGATCGAGGAAGAAAAAACCGCAAAGGTTTCTTGTGAAGAGTGTTCGTGGCGTCGGGGAGAAGAGGAAATCGTGCGATGAGCGGGAATTTTCGACGGAAAAGACAGAATAAGAAAAATAAAAATAAAATAAAACAAAGAAGTGTTTATAATCTTAGAAAAAATTTCAAAAGAGCCCTCCAATTTCTGATATTTAACACTGATCTAATCAGAAACCTAACCATATCCATGTTTAAACTACAATTTAAAATCGGGGCAACCACTATTAAGTCCTTCCAAAACCAGAGAAACCAAACAAAATCCAAGTATAGGTTCCAAACCTAAAACAAGCATCCATATGCGACCTTACCTGAAATTGGTGTCGGTAGAAACCCCTGCTCCAAATCCAGCCGCGCAACACAGAGGAGGGTGAAGATCCATAATCCTCTGATCCAAAGATCGAGCAGACAACTCACTCCTCCAATTTCCCTTCTTTGTAAATCACAGATCACAAACCTAAAAGTCAGTCCAAAACCCACAATATTACTCACTAATCTAACCTTGCTAATTACAGATCCAAAACAACATCATGTATACCACAACAAAAGAAATCTAGATCCTTACCTCAGATCAGCCATAGTAAGGAGGTGTTAGGGCATGGGATCATGATTTGCCTGTGGGTACGGATTTCGACAATCACCTCACTCCAAGCTATTGGTCTTCGATCACACCCATTAGTCGTTATGGCATCCACAGAGATGATCGGCTCTGACAACTCTATGGAAGATTCGCAAATGTAGGGAAGAACTCGGCTTCGGCAAGGCAGATGCGATCTGCGAGAGGAGTGTATGTTAAAATACGAAAGCATTAAGGGCTAAAATATAAATTTTTTCGGAATTGAGGGCTCTTGTTGGAAAAAAGACGAACGTGGAGGGCTTAAAGGCTAAGTAACATGGCTTACGGGTATAATTGGGATACCCTGAAGTTTAGGGGTTAAATTGCAAAGTGGCAAGGTCATTAAACGCCCTTTCTTTTTCCTTGCGGTCCGGTCGAATGGTTTCTGCTCGCGAAATCCCTAAAGGCCGAGTCTGCTCGCGAAATCCCGTTGCCGACTCTTCCTCTCCTCCTTCCCCTTCTTCTCCGCGAGCCAAGCCGACGATTTCCCCTTTCTTCTTCTCCTTCCAAATGGCAAACTCACGCGATCCTCGCGTCATCTCTTCTTCCGAGCGATCGACCCAGCGCTGGAGGCCGGCGATCCCTTCTTCAGGCGAGCCCTAGGACCCAACTGTTGGGGGTTGGGTGATCTGGGTGTCGCAACTTGCCAAGTGGGTCACCGACGATCGCCACCGTTAGAGCCGATAGGAGGGGGAGTGATTTCGCGCGTTGATTCGGAGGATCGAGGAAGGAGACCTCCGATCTTTACCTCTTCATGTGATTTGGCCACCGAGCGATACCATCGCCAAGGATTGCCAGCGAATTAGGGCACGACTCCGCACGTTGCTCAGGGATCTACCTCCTACCTTGCGATCACATCCACATCTGCGATCCCTCATCTCGCAAGTTCACCGATGGTAGGGGACTCGATTGACACATCTTGGTAGGTAAGGATGGTTGATCTTGAATTCGGCTTTGGGGTTGCTAGGGGTTGTGGTTTTGTTTCTTGCTCATGCTGTTCAGTGGAGTGGCTTCGGTCCCTTTGGGCAGGATCTGTGCGGTTTGTGTTGTTGGTTTGCCCTGATCTGTTGATTGTTGAAACCAGTTCATTTGTTATCTTCTGGTTCGATTTCTGCTGATCGACACTGTCGTTGCAATTCTTGATCAGATTGTGTTCTTCAGACCTGGGAATTTCGGATAGTATGTTGTTTTTGACTTGGGTTTGATGTTTTAGATTTGATTGGTTGGGTATGACTTGGAATTGGGGGTTGTTTGAATGCATTGTTGGATTGAGGGTAGATCCTGTTGGAGTTTGTTAATCTGTCTTTTGAATGTTTCTGGAATTAGGGTTTGTGGTTGTTTCATGTTTTCCATTTGATGGTTGCCATGATTTTGGAGTGTTGATACTGGTCGATTTTAGTTTATTTTTGTGTTTCTGTTCTTGACCCTGTGTAGCATTGGTTGAGGGTGAGTTAAATTGTGAAGGCAAGTATGTTTCAGCTCTGTGTTCGAAATGGTTGGGTGGATGTATTGTTGATTTGTTGGAGGCTTGTTTGAGGGATTAGGGTTTCTGTGTTGGTAAACCTGCCGTGGGGTGGGTGTTGCTATGCTGAGTGGCTTCACGTTGATGGTCAGCTAGATTGGATTAGAGTTTCGCTTGGTTTAGGCTGAACTTAAGTTAAGCCTAAGATCCATAACTCAGGGTAGTTGAGAAGACTCTAATACGGTTTGGATTAGTTAGCTTAGCTAATTACTTTTGTGTTGATAGCTGATTATATTATTTGATATAGGATGTTATTTGACTTTTCTACTTCGATGCGGACTGTCTGGACGGGGGGTTCTCTTCATTTTTGGATTCCTACATTGGAAGCGGGTATCTCTGACTCTTCTTTTAGATTAGTCACAGATATATGCTGGATATGCTTTGTTTAGCAATAGAGTAATAGATTATAGTATAACTCTTATATTTGTTTTGCTGATACTGTTTGTGCTATACCTGGCATGTGATACCTATACCTTTAAGACTTAGGTTATGGTGCATTATCTATGATCCTTGCATATCATATTGATATAGGTGGACTAGATAGTGGATGTTGTTTGACCAGTGTCATGTATCATCGTGCACTGTGCATCACTGTCGATCAGGGGCCCCCTTTGTAGGTGAGTCAGGTCGACAGTCATACTGACCTACCCCTACGGCCACTCATGGGTTAGTGGTTGACGGAGTATGGGTAGCATGCTCTGTGCTGCTTCCGCTCGTGCACTCATGGGTTAGTGAATTAGAGCGTGATAGCAGGCAGAGGTCCTCCTTGAGTAGTCCATATATCAGGAGATGAGAGGGAGAGGTCTCTCCCCCATTTATATACATGAGGTAGGGGTAACACTCAGACAGAGATGTCCTCCAGAGATGGCCTGGGGTAGACAGAGATGTCCCCCGGATAGGGCATGAAGTAGGGGTGTTACACCGACAACATTTCGTCTACTCGATCGCTCAGGAGTAGTGATGGCCGAGTATGGACGGCAGTCACAGCCCTACATCGGAGGGTGACCTCCGCTCAGCTTCCTCCTGTACATAGGTGACGATGTCTGACCGACGGCAGGAGTGACCATGTCATTGCACCTTGTGTATACGTGTACTTTGCACTTACTTGTGCTTGTTTTACTTGATGCTGCATATGATTGACATGTACTTACAGGAGACCCTTATGTCTAATTTTGGCGACTCGGCTACATTGGTATGGTAGTTCTTATTTTTCTATTGCAGTTGTTCTTATTACTGTCTGTGCACGTGTTATTTCGATAGTCTGTTACACTGTTGCTAGCTTAAACTATCTTGTATATATGATGAGATATTCGCTGAGTTCTAGGACTCATCCCGTTGGCTCCTTGTTTTTATTTCAGGATGATTGACTGGAGCATGCCCGCCAGTCTGTCCCAGTTCGCGTACTCGTAAAGATGTTTTCGAGATTTTCTTCTATTTTATTGGTAGTACTTATTGGTATCATTTTCTATATTTATTATACTTTACATTTCCGCTATTGCTTTTGTGTTGGGTTTTGTCATACTATACGGCGATATAGTTGTACTTTTGTGAGCCATGATGGTCTTTATGCATTGTGTTTTGTCGTAAGTCGGACTGATCCGCAGTTAGGTATGGTTTACCCAGTTTTATTTTATATTCTGTCTTGATTTGAGGTCTGAGACCCATTTAAACTGCGTGGTTACGTTATATGTGATGTATGTATGAGTAAATTGTCCGCCGGACAGGGGAGGTGCTGTCCGATTTTCTATTGGATCAGCGGC